>LPNX010354668.1:232619-253137 GCA_001517045.1 Pseudotsuga menziesii
CCGGCGGAGTTGATATCAACTCGGCCCGGTTCGGTACCGAACCGGTCACCCGAGCCGGTTTAAAGGCCGGTTCGACTCGGTTGGTTGATGACTCGGCTGACTCGGGCCGAGTCCGAGCTGACTCGGTCGAGTTTCAAAACATTGGAAATAACAATGACTGCCACACACAACACACAGAGATTTACTTTATGTTATCCACAAAGTTGCACTTAGGGGATCTTTTAAGTGAGCCACCAAGGATTATAACAAATCAATTGTTCTTACTCAGTACTCGGAAGTTCCATGGTTTCATCAGGGCCAGTTGTGGTCCATTTTTCGCATGTTCACACCCCCTCAGGGGAATTGTCATAAATGACATAGCATGATGGTTTCTTATGTAAAAGGCTTGGCCTTCTTAGGACTTGGTCATCAAGGTCATCATCCTTGAGTGTTTTTTCCCTCGTCAATTATATGACGTTTTTTTAAGCGACTTATAATTTTCAAGTTTTTCACTCAAAATCCTCCAAAGTCGGGATGGTGAAATTGGTAATTATGCCTTAGGAGTTATTAAAGCCTAGGGTCTATGTAATATGCCATGCTAGTTAGTCCCAAAGTTTCGTGGACATGCGCTAAGTCTTTCATAGGGTTTTTTATCTTTTAGATTTTTACTAAAATCATTGCTAAGGTGTATTTTAATTGTAAAAGTTCAAGAAGTCATTAAATTGGGCATAGGGAGCCAATTTGGTCATGATGATGCTCGTTTTTGGACCCAAAGCCCCCACTTATCCCCTAAAGCCACTTTTGAGAGTCAAATTAGTAATTTTTAATTATTAATTTTGATTTTCTCTCCAAAATGACTTAGAGGGTCAAATAAATGGAAAAATTGGAGAAAATCCAATTCCTAAATCAAAGGCAGCTAGTCTGGGACATGTCTCAGAGGTGTCAGGGTGGTTGAGGATCTTGCCTGGGGCATTTATGAGGATAGAGGAGCATCTTCAGTCATCAAGGGAGAGGCTCCAACTCACCTGTATCAAAGGGGGGCGCATTCTCCTCATGAAGGGTGCATCTTGCCACATGGATGAAGTGGTTAGAGGGGGTGGAGGCTTCCCAAATCAAGTGGGATACCTCATAAGAGGTGGCAGCCTCCCCTCCCACAAATTCAAACCTCCTCCCACCATTTCATTAACCCCCAAAGCAACCTCCTCATTGGGAATTGCGCCCCCTTGGGGTTCGAGCTGTTTTCTGGCTATAAAAGCAGGGCCTTGCTCCTCATTTAGGAGGATGTATTGAGCCTTTGCCCATTGTACTCTTCTTATTGCATATTTGTTTAATGAATTTGAAGGCTTTGGAGGCTAATCTGTGGCATTGTCTTATGAGATTGCATTTTGGTAAATTTTGAGGTGAAATCGGTTAAATCTTATGCTTTCTTTTGTCAAATAATGTTGCATAGATCAAGTTTATTTTGAATAAGTATTTGCAGCTATTAATTTACTTATTTGCATTTCCTTATCAGAATATTGTAAGAGCAATAGATTGTAGTCGGTTATACTTATGTTCTCTTGCTTTCTGTTGATGAGATTGACTGGATTAACATTGTTTATATGAAGAATTGTCTAGATTTTGTAGGATCATCTTAGGTAGAAGGGATTTTGGAGCTCGGTTGCATCCATTTCCTGTTTACAACATCAAATTTGCTGTGTTTAACATCTTTGTTTTGCAGATCCTTCTTTTCCTTCATTCCATGCAACCACGGGCTTGAGGACTTCTCTCTCCTTTAAAAGTTCAATCTTCTTCTTGGTTACTGTTTCTTCATGCTTGTTATCACCCGCCTTGTAGTTGCCTGCTTGAGGTGGATCCAGGATGGATGGTAGAGGGGCAAGCAACTAAGGGGTGGAACCATGACTGCCTAGACTCGCAAATGGATGGTTGTCACGCCAATCAAGGCATCCTTCACTTTAGGTTATCCTAGTCGAGGACAACAATGGGGGAGACCCAGATCTGCTCCCGACAGGAGAGATCGGACCTAGACACCAGAAGAAGATCAGATGGGGCTTCAGGGTACTTAAGGTGCAAGGTGAATGGAAACCCTAGCTCTAGGGTTTAGGTACTAGCAATTGGTGGAGGTGACCACTGTCTTGGGAAACGTAACTATGACAAGGTAAACAAGGACAGAGTTGGGACTATCTAGTACCTAGAAATCAGGCTCAATGAAAGGTATTTGAGTTATCAGTAAATGTTGGTAGATGGCAAAGGCTAAGAGCCTAAGGGCAGCGCTAGCTTGGAGATCAGTGCTTTGTAAGACAACGTTTCAGGAAACCCACTCGGGAAACACCTTGATCTACGAAACCAGAAAGCAATTGGTCTAGAAAAGCCAAGGTACAGGAAACCCAGCTCAGCAGGTAGCTAGCGCTAGGGCCTAGGAAGACAAATATGAAGCTTTAGGGGGTACCAGAAGGCTGATGGCTCAACGTTGAGGATGAGAAGAGATCAGGGAGACCTGATCTACAAGCCCAAATCAGGAAAATAGCAGGAAAATCAGATCTAGAAAAGTCAAAATCTGATGATGGGGCTAGGAGGCTGAAAACTGATTTTTTCAGATCTAGGGCAAACCAGGATGAATTAGCACAGTGTTGAGGGTGTTCTGAGATGCTTGGGACCCGATCTATCAGCCTATCATGTTAGATTTCAGAAAAACCTACTTCCAAAACAGGCCAATTTTCAGTGAGGGTGCTAGGGCAGTTTCAGTCTATTTTTCAGATCCCGGTCAAACTGTTGAGCCTCTTGACAGCGTTGGGGCTGATTAGGACTGCCCAAGAGCCGATCTATCCGTCTGTGAAGTCAGAAATAAGAAAAACTCAAAACCCTAGCAGGTCAATTTTTTCAGTGGGGGGTTATGCAGTTTTTTGCTGAAAAATCAGATCTAGGTCAATCTATGAGGAATTTGACCAGCGTTCTACTTGATTTAGTTAGGGGGAGGCTTGATCTATGAAACCCAGAAATGGTTTGGCAAAAGATCGGACGGTTCCCTGATTATTTGATTTTTTAGGTTTTTATGGTTTAGGAGTTTTAAGAAAAATAGTTAAATTTCAGCAAGGTACAATGGAATAAGTTCAGAAAAGAAGAAACTACCTGTGGATCTTAGCTAGATAAGCTTGTAGAAGTCTGTAACAGTGACGATCCTAGCTATCTCGATCAATCCTGGAAGATCCCCATGATTTCTATGGCATATGCAAGCTCCAAGCCATCAAAGCGCCCCCTAACCTGCATGAGCAAACGTCAACCATATCAGATTTGCACATACAAAATAAAGAAACTGAATGCTACAAGACAGTAAAATGAAGTAATCATAGATCGCAATGAAACTAATGAAAACCCCTTAATCTAAGATGAAGAGAACTGAGCGAGTTGAGGTCCCCCTACAAAAACGCTCCAGCCAAAACGCCCTCCTGTAGACAAAACAATGATAGCCATGAAAAAAAATAGATCTCACGAGAATTTCCACGATGCTAGTAAGCTGAAGACAAGCTAATCACCATTTGAACACATCATATGCAAAGCAAATCCAGAAAATTTCCACAGAAAAAGTCTTTCAATTATTCAGATCCAAGAGCCAAAGACTTTTTACAAATGAGAAGCTCTCTCCTTTAAATAGAAATGAGAGAACCTCATTCATAACCAAATCTTAACCACTTTCAAAACGAGTGGCTAAGATAAAAAGATGAAATGTTTTAATCAATGGTTGAGATGAGCTCAACATACAATACATGGATCAATATAACCATAATTTATCAAAGTGGACTAACCCACCCAAAAAAGGTAACCCACTCAACAAGAAATAAATGAAAGCACATGGTGGGTCCAAGGAGTGTTTGACTAACTCCCTTTGGGTGTCCCCATGGCACAATAAATAATATAACAATTTAATTCTTTGAATTTTGTGCCTCCTTGAGGAAATCGTGAGCCTCCAAAAAGAGCTCCAGAAAATAATAAAAAATGCCCAAAAAATAGGTGTGGGCCCAATCAGGAGTTACAACTGCTGGACAAGGTGTGGAGGACATCACTCTCATCATCATGACTCATCCCATGTCATTTCCTTGCCTCAGTAGCCCAAATCGATTTCTTCAATAGCCATTTAATCATTTTTTAATCTGCCTCGAGAAACGTGAACCTGCCAAAACAACATCCTAGGGTGCCTGCGTTGCCAAATTGAGCCCACCAAGCTCTTTGGTATGGGCGTACTATGGTACAAGCAAGTGGTTACACCCCTATGTTCCATACAACGCCCTAGGAGATCCAACTAAAACATCTCCCTACTCAGACATATCAACCTGTGAAGAAAAATTGCATCAGAAAGGCAGAATGAGCCTGATCATATCTGCAAGTGCCCGAAACTGGAAATAAACTGTCTCATTAGACTCAGAGAATCCAAATCCATCTAAGATGTATACTCATACCCCTCATAGGTCTCTATCTGATCATCAACCATATTCAATAAACAATATAACCCTTTGTAAATGATCAAACACCAATATTAACTTAGACTATCATCCATCTGCTGCAAGTGTTAAAAGGCTAAGACATGCTCTACAACTCATTCAAGCAACAATCACAAGAAGTAGCAATCATTTCATTGGCGGTACATCAACAAATACATATATAAGGCTTTATTTATTATTACTTAGACTCAGACTTTCAAGACTATGCTCACTTCATAGCTGTAGTGAATTTGCTAGTGAAGGGTGAAGGGTGAAAATGACAAGGCTAAGGCAAAGGATGACTTCCGACTCAACACCAGGACACTTTGGACAAGGAAAGGGAAAACTCACTATAACCAATGCTGGACAAACAACAACACAAGGAATGGCAGTGCCTCACAGATGGGCAAGTTGTTTAGAGAGTGCTTATTCAACTTAGGCATCATGTCTACATCAAACTTGATCCAAGTTCATTAGGATCACACTTTATTCCATGGCCTTTTTGGCCTATATGACCCTTTTGGGACTTCACCAGTGCTTAAAAGCATAGCTAATCGCAGCTTTCATCCGGGACATATTTATTTTTAATAAGGTCAGCAATTTTTGGATAAAGCACATTTTAATACATTGCTTTTTTGGACCTTTTCTTATACTCTTCACGAAGTATTTTAGCACTTCATTGCTCTTGCCCTCTTTGCATATGTTAAGAAACACAGTTTTATAATTTTCATTTTTCATGGGCGTATATTAGATAATTTCAATAGAAGCAGTACATGAGCTTTCAGTTTTAGCCAACAACATCTCAAGTGACTAGGGGGAGTTTTGCACAATGCCAAACATCGGGACAACCGACCAGAATGATTTAGGCATACAATCCAACTTACCAAAGCAAGTTTTGTCACCAACTCGGAGTCGAGACGCAATGTAAACAGGGAGGCTTGTCCAACAAAGGTTCTAGCGGGGAAAAAAGGTCCTCCATGCCACAAGTCAAGAAGTCAGTCGGGTTGAAAATTAAACTGGAAGGTAATGGATGGATGAAGACAATGAAATGATGGAGCCAACACTAGAAAGCCAAAACAATGGTGGGAATGACTACCTCTATTCTCCCTAAGGAGGGTAAAACCAATGAGTATAGATCAAGAACTTCAAAGCCAGAGTAAGGACATCAATACATAGTATAATATACAACAAAGTCCATATAAATATGACTACCAGATCATGATCCCACAAGTCAGTATATGTCACAAGAATCAATATAAGAGCAATAATAACCACAACACCATATAAAATACTGAGTCATATCCATGCAATATAATCCATCTGAAACACCATATATCCAATGAGAAAGTACTGATATAACACTGGGCATCCACTACTGCTCTGAAATAACATAAATGGCTATATCGGTCCTCAAATCTGAGTGTCCTGAGACTCAGTCCTGGCATGGGAGAGTACAATAGTCCACTAATACAAAAATGATCCATCAGAAATGCTCATCTCAGCGTCTCGTATGTAAGAGATCTGGCCGAAAAATGTACTGTGTTTGAAAAATAGAATATGGTAGCCTGGCTACTATATATGTGATAACAATGCTTAACAAAAGTTAGATACATCAATTTGATATTTGAAATCTGCTTTTAATTATGCATATATATTAGATCTAGGCTCCTTTCAAAAATTTCATCTCGAACTAGATCATAAGTAGTCTCTCAAAGTGCCATTTTCAATAAAAAATTACAATTTTTGAGCATTTTGTGTTGATGTATTTGTAACTTCAGAATGTATTCACTTATGTATTTCATATGTTGTATTTGATTAGTCCCCGATGCTCCTATCGGGAGAATCAATAATGTAAACAAGTCATGTAAAGTCATAGAGGTTAATCCTCCTTGTTGATCAGGGGTTAAAGTCCCCGCAGTTGTGGGGCACTATGGTTATTAGACTTTCCTAGAGAAGTTAGCCGTGGTAAGTTATTGTCAAGTCGGAAACTAGTATAAATAGAGAGTGAGCCTCTCTGTTTATCACACAGTCACTCACACTTAGTTGTAGCGCATGTGTGAAAGAGAAGGAGCTGGGATAAGAGAGAGAACAGCTGTTGGAGATCATCTTACTGTCTTTGGGTTTTACTACTGCCATTGGTGCTTATTCTATCTCTGAGGAAGTTGCGGGGTTTTCGCCTTTATGGTTTCCTCGAGGAAAATCTTCGTGTCTATTGTCTCTTGTGATTGATTGCCGTGCATGTTATTCTCTCAGACAAGATCCTAAGATAATACTATCTAATTGATAAAAATCTAACATGGTATTAGAGCTAACTTGAGAAGAAGACAATATGCAGCTGCGGATGCTAGGGCTTCTTACTTTTTGGGTCTCTCTCCACAATCCATCAGCAAAAGGAGGCTAGGCTGAACCTCCATTGAAAGGCACATCTTTCTGTTGAAGCAGAATCTGATTCTGAGCACTTTCAGTTTTTGACCTACCACTGCATCGAGAAATTAGGGCTTTTCATTGAAGAGGAATTTTTGAGTGAGCCCAGGCTAGGATTGCTCTCCTCCTAAAAAATCGAGAAGTTTAGAGACAAAAATCGAGGTTTTTGGTTGGGTAGAACTCCATGAAAGTCAAACCCTAATTTGCCTTGAAACCAGAAAACCAACACTGCAGAAGATCAGCTCCAGATCCAGTTTTCAGCGTCTCAAATTGGTAAGATCTAAATCTTTTGTATTTCCATTTGAGGGTCTCAGTTAAGATGTCTCATCACACCAAGCTTGATGAAAAGCTTGAGGGAGTTGATAACTTCCGAGCCTAGAAGTATAGGATCTCACTGGTTCTGGAAGAAAATGAGTTGGACTCTTACATCAGTGAAGAGGTTCCAATTCTAGAGGGAGATGAGGCTAAGGCCTTACACAAGAAGAACTTGATCATGGCCAAGAGGATATTTGCTGATTCAATCAAGGATCACCTCATACCACAGGTGTCCTCCCTAAAGACACCTAAAGAGATGTTTGAAGCCTTGACCAAGCTGTTTGAAGGAAAGAACATAAATCGAAAGATGACTTTAAGGAACAACTTGAAGAATGGGAAGATCTAGAATGCGGAGACCATACAATCATACTTTACAAGGGTCTCTTAGATCAAAGAACAACTTGAAGTAGTAGGCGAAGAAGTGGACAATGCAGAGATTGTGATGACCACCTTGAATGGTCTCCCTAAGTCATGGGACTCCTTCATTCAAGGGATTTGTGCTAGAAGAAAGCTAGTCACCTTCAGTAGATTGTGAGAGGAATGCTCACAAGAAGAAGCTCGAATAGTTAGCCCGAGAAGAAAAGATGGGAAGTGAAGATCAAGCTCTCACAGTACACTCCAAGAAAAGCAGAAGGGACTATCATCATCCCAAAGGTAAGCATTCTCACTAGAAAGGTAACTCAAGAAAACCTAACAGAGGTTTATCTAAACTCAGATGTTTTACTTGTGATGAGAGAGGACACTGTGCCAGAGATTGTCCTAGAAACAAAAATGGCTCTCACAAGAAGAAGAGAAACAAGAGAAGACATCATGCTCATGCTATAGAGGATGATGAACCTTCCATAAGGAGAATCAAACAAGAAAGTGGTGATTCTTCAAGTGATGAAGAATATGTTTTGATTTCCGCTCTCATGGGAACTATCACACATGGAAGCAATGATTGACTTCTAGACAGTGGGGATTCCAAACATATGACGGGATTCAAAAAATCCTTTGTGAAACTGTCCGAACATGAGTCACCTCACAAGGTGAAACTTGGGGATGACTACCAGTATCCAATAAAAGGTAGTGGTGAATCCTCCTATAAGCTAGACTCTGGAAAGTCTATGAAGATGAAGGATGTCTTGTTTGTACCAGGACTAAAGAAGAATCTTCTCTCCATATCTGCATTGGATGCAAAAGGCATAAGGGTTGCATTTGTAGATGGCCAAGTTCTTATGTGGCCAAAGGTAAAGACTATAGGTGATGTAGTAGTGATTGGGGAACAAGAAGGAGGACTATACAAACTGAAGAGCCAACCAGAACAAGCTCTGGTCCATGACTCAGTAGAGCCAAATGAACTTTGGCATAGAAGGCTTGCACATCTGCACTATAGAGCACTACCACTTGCTAGCAAAGCTGTTGAAGGTCTTCTAGAAATACAGACAAAACATGACGGTGTCTGCAAAGGATGTGAAAAAGGAAAGAACACAAAGAAGACATTTCCAAGTAGCGAGAGCAAGGCAAAAGGAATCTTGGAAATCATCCACTCTGATGTATGTGGTCCGATGTCATCCAGTTCATTGAGTGGGTATGTATACTATGTTTCTTTCATTGATGATTTTTCTAGGAAGACATAGATATACTTCTTGAAGAACAAAGATGAAGTATTCAACAAGTTCAAGGAATTCAAAGCCTTGATCGAGAACCACACAGAAAAGAAGATCAAAACCTTTCGATCAGACAATGGCGGAGAATTCACATCAAATGAATTCAAAGAGTTATGCAGAGATTCAGGGATTAAGAGGGAGTTGACCACTCCATATAATCCACAACAGAATGGGGTTTGGAAAAGGAAGAATAGAACGATCATGGAAGTTGCAAGGGCAATGCTTCATGATCAAGATCTTCCCATGCATTTATGGGCAGAAGCTGTCAGGACAGCAGTGTATGTACAGAACCGTACTCCACACAGAGTACTCGAGAACAAAACACCTGAAGAAGTTTTTTCCGGCAAGAAACCAGAGGTTAGCCATCTCAGAATATTCGGCTGTCTAGTGTACATACACATTCCAAAAGAAAAGAGGACAAAGTTAGATCCTTCTGGAAAGAAGGGTATATTTGTGGGATATAATGAAAGCTCGAAAGCTTACAGAATATACTTCCCAGGATTCAAGAAGATCGACATTAGCAGAGACATAACATTCGACGAAGACTCAACTTACAACAAATCCAGAAAAAGACCAGTTGAAGACTCTGAAGAAACAGAAGTACCCAGAATTCAAGATACAACTATGAACGATGCAAATCAAGATGAAGATCGAGAAATAGAAGAACTCCAGGAACATGTAGATCAACCCCAAGAGAAGAATCCTCACAAGAGGAAACCTACATGGGTATGAGAGGCTATCCAAGGTGTAGAAAGACATGGGGCTCCAGAAGAAATGCACAAAGAGAGGAAAAGAACCAGATCCTGCTTCGGTTATGTAGCCCTATTATGTGACATCATTAATAAAGAACCTTCCAACTGTGAAGAAGCGGCAGAGAAGAAAGAATGGAAGGATGCTATGATCGAGGAGTACCAGTCGATCATGAAGAATGATGTCTAGGATGTTGTCCCTAGACCAGAGGGGAAGTCTGTTGTGACTTCCAAGTGGATCTACAAGATTAAGCATGCTACAAATGGTAGCATAGAGAAATATAAAGCAAGATTTATGGCTCGTGGCTTCTCCCAGAAGGAAGGAAGAGATTATGAAGAAACTTTTGCACCTGTAGCCAGATACTCTTCCATCAGATTAGTACTTGCTCTGGCTGCAGTGATGAAATGGAAGATACACTAGATGGATGTCAAGACTGCTTTCTTGAATGGTGTAGTAGAAGAGGAAGTGTATGTGGAGCAACCACTCGGTTTTGAGACACATGATAGGGAGACTCGTGTGTAAATTGAAGAAAGCCTTGTACGGTTTGAAACAGGCACCCAGGACATGGTATGGTAGAATTGACAGCTTCTTATCCAGTTTGGGCTTTACCAAGAGTAAAGCCGATTCCAACCTTTACTACAAGGTTGAAGAAGGGAACCCAGTGATACTCCTACTGTATGTAGATGACCTGTTTGTAACAGGTGTAGATGGCTCAATTGCTAATACAAAGAGGAAGCTTGCTGCCGAGTTCGAGATGAAGGGCTTGGGTATGATGCACTACTTTCTAGGCATGGAGGTGTGGCAGAGTGTAGATGGAATCTCCCTAGGACAAGGGAAGTATGTAGTAGAGATCCTGAAGAGGTTCGGGATGATGGACTGCAAGGCCATGACCACACCTATGGCATTGAACCTGAAGCTATTGAGTGATGCTTCATCAGAGACGGTTGATACTACGATGTATCGCCAGATGATTGAGTCCTTGATGTACCTGATGAATACGAGACCAAATATTTGCTTTGCTGTGAACACATTGAGCCAGTTCCTGACGGATCCGAGACATGTTCACGTGATTGCTGCAAAGCATATTCCAAGGTACCTAAAAGGTACAGTTGATTATGGGCTCAAGTATGAGGCGGATCAGAAGATTAACTTGGAAGGTTATGTTGATTCAGATTGGGCAGGCAGTGCCATCGATAGGAAGAGCACTTCAGGGTGCTGCTTCAGTATGGGATTAGGTGTGATCTCTTGGTTTAGCAGGAAGCAGTCTTGTGTGGCACTGAGTACAGCCGAAGTAGAGTATGTTGCAGCTTGTTCGGCTAATTGTGAGGTAGTGTGGCTGAGGAAGCTACTATCTGATTTATTTGATCTCTAGTTGGATGCTACTTGTATATATTGCGACAACCAGAGTTGTGTGAAGTTGTCAGAGAACTCGGTGTTCCATGACAAGTTGAAGCACATCGAGATCAAATATCACTATATCAGGTATATGGTGCAGAGAGGAGTAGTGAAGCTCCAATAAGTTGCGACGGACGAGCAAATAGCTGATGTGTTGACCAAGCCATTAGCTAGAGTGAATTTTGAATACTTCAGGGAGAAGCTTGGTGTTCTCAAGATTGGGGTTCCTTCCAAGAAGAAGTGATGAGTCCGTGAGCCTTTTTGACATGGTGGCAGGCGGGTCCTCCCATGTTCAGATGTAATGCGGAGCCCTTCTGACATGGTGGTAGGCGAGTCCTCCCATGGTCAGATGCAAGTGCAGAGCCTTTCTGACATGGTCAGATGTAAGTGCAGAGCCCTTCTGACATGGTGGTAGGCAGGTCCTCCCATGGTCAGATGTAACTGCAGAGCCTTTCTCTGGATGATAGATGGTGTGTCCTATCATGCCAGTAGATGTAAGTGTTGAGCCTTTTCTCTGGATGGTAGATGGTGTGTCTTACCATGCCAGTGAATGTAAGTGCTGAGCCTTTCCTTGGATAGTAGATGGTGTGTCCTACTATGCCAGAGGATGTAAGTGATGAGCCTTTCTGACTGGGTCAGATATAAGTGCTGAGCCTTTTTGACTGGGTCAGATATAAGTGCTGTGCCTTTCTCTGGATAGTAGATGGTGTGTCTTGCTATGCCAGTAGATGTAAGTGCCGGGCCTTTCCTTGGATGATAGATGGTGTGTCCTATCATGCCAATGGATGTAAGTGCTGGGCCTTTCCTTGGATGGTAGATGGTGTGTCCTACCATGTCGACGGATGTGAGTGCTGGTTGTGCCTTTCTGACATGGTGGTGGATGTGCTCTTCCCATGGCCAGATGTAAGTGCTGGGCGGGCCTTTTTGACTGGGTCAGATATAAGTGCTGAAGAAGATGAAGGCCTACATGGAGGCTAGGCCTACAACCAGCATGAAAAAGGGCTGGCTCTGTAGAACTTCCTATGACGAGAAGAATTGAGAGATAGCACCAGTTGATCGAGATAGCGGAAGCAGTGATGATGATGATCCAGTGATGATCCAGCTTTGATGACGATCCAGTGATGATCCAGCTTTTATGATAATCCAGTTTCGATGATGATCCAGTGATGATCCAACGTTGATGATGATCCAGATTTGATCCAGAGAAGAAGACTTGTGCTGATGAATTGTGTCAATAGAATACCTGCCTAGTTAAGAGGGAGTGCTGATGTATTTGTAACTTCAGAATGTATTCACTTATGTATTTCATATATTGTATTTGATTAGTCCTCGATGTTCCTATTGGGAGAATCAATAATGTAAACAAGTCATGTAAAGTCATAGAGGTTAACCCTCCTTGTTGATCAGGGGTTAAGTCCTCGCAGTTGTGGGGCACTAGGGTTATTAGACTCTCCTAGATAAGTCGGCCCTGGTAAGTTATTGTCAAGTTGGAAACTAGTATAAATAGAGAGCGAGCCTCTCTATTTATCACACAGTCACTCACACTCAGTTGTAGCGCATGAGTGAGAGAGGAGGAGCTGGGATAAGAGAGAGAACAACTGTTGCAGATCATCTTACTGTCTTTGGGTTTTACTGCTGCCATTGGTGCTTATTCTATCTCTGAGGAAGTTGCGGGGTTTTCTCCTTTATGGTTTCCCCGAGGAAAATCTGTGTCTATTGTCTCTTGTGATTGATTGCTGTGCATGTTATTCTCTCAGATAATATCCTAAGATAATACTGTCTAATTGATAAAAATATAACATTTTGAGTAGTGTAAATTATGTATTTTCGATTTTGTTTTGATTGATTTGTGACATTTTAGCAGCTTTTGCTTGCTGGTTTTTAATAGGTTTTAAGAAAAGGAGGACATACTGCTAAAAAATCAAGTTTCGGGTCACCCGGGACACCAAAAAGTCCTTCCTTCACCCCCTTTATTCATTCCTTTTTTCTCCTTGCAATCTTGTAAGCTTTTCGATCATTTTTTAAGGATGAAAGTGCATTTTACTTCAACTTTTCATCACATTCTAAAGTTCAATAATAAAGAAAGCAAGTGGGCTACACACTCCCACACTCCATCCCCCCCTGAGGGGATTCGCAGTGTCCCTTATGGTTTGCTTTTTTCTAACCAACACATGCACTCAATCCGTCTTCCAGAATGGTTATATAGTGTAACAAGTTTTCAATTAATATTTTACTTCATCTTAGAATTAAGTAATAATTTCATACCCAACTCGTTGCCACGAAGTATGCTCTTGCCACCAACCAAAGGTTTTGCCGATTATTGGTAGATGATCAAAAAGTGACACATAGTTCACGGTTTTAATTTGTCATTAGTTTACTTGCTTTTGCAAACTCTTTGCTTTCTTTAAATAAACATTTTGTCGTAAACCTCGTGTATGCTCTTTCCCTCTACAGGATTTGCCTGGTCGTTGGGGAATCAAAGTGATTTGCGACATTTTCTAATTTCAACACATTAACTTAACAATCCATTAATAAAATCAACTCCCAACATATGGCGTGGCTCGACACAACATCATCAGAAGGAGAGAGAGGAGGCATCATCAACATCATCTTTTGGAACATCGTCTGGTACATCTATAGATCATCGAAAGTTTTAAACAACATCATTATCTGCAACACAGAGCTGGAGTATCAACATCTTCAGTATAGAGCTGAAGTATCATTATCAACATCTTTAATATAGAGCTGAAGTATCATCATCTGCAGCATGGAACTGGGGCATCGTCATCTGCAGCATCTTTTGGAACATCGTCTGGTACATCTATAGATCATCGAAAGTTTTAAACAACATCATTATCTGCAACACAGAGCTGGAGTATCAACATCTTCAGTATAGAGCTGAAGTATCATTATCAACATCTTTAATATAGAGCTGAAGTATCATCATCTGCAGCATGGAACTGGGGCATCGTCATCTGCAGCATGGAACTGGAACATCATTAGCAGCATGGAGCTGGAGCATCATCATCTGCAGTATGGAATTGGAGCATCATCTGCAGCATGGAGCTGGAGTATCATCATCATCTGCTGGAATATCATCATATGCAACATGGAACTGGATCATCATCTACAGCATGGGATTGGGGCATCATCATCTGCAGAATGGAACATCATCATCTGCATAAAAACTGATACATCATTAGCATCGACAGCACGAGGCTGGCTCATCAACATAAAGCTGGAATAACAACAACAATGACAACACGAGATTGGCTCATCAGCATAAAGCCAGAATGAAAACAACAACATGTGGCATCATCATCAACAACTCTAGTAACATCATCTATGGCAGGTATAACAACAACCAACATGATCCTTCCTTTCAAAATTACGAGATCATGGACAACACATCTGTGGTACTCAGACAATCCTTCCTTTCGGAATTACGGGATCAAGTCTTTGCGGAGCTGCCAATACTAATTATAGCTAACACATACATACACAGGACCAATGTTTTAAAACTCGGACTCGGACTCGGAATTAGCCGAGGGTCAACTCGGACTCGGCAATGACTCGGGCGGTTTGATTTTAATGACTCGGTTTATTAAAAAACATATAAAATATTTAAATTTTAAAGAAAAAATATATTTTAAAGATTATAATCCATCATTCCAAAGCATTAGAGACAAAACATCCAAAGTATGATCATATATATACCATATAAGGGTGAACATATCAAAATTGCACGAATGGTACTGTGCTAATGTGCAAGGCTGCAAGCAGCAAATACATAATACATATATGAAAATTTGAACAAAATGAAAATACATAATCAAAGATGCCTAAATGGCATGTAATGTATATGATGTAGAGTGAGTCATGAAAGAGTCCAAAAAACAAAATGCTATGATGCCGGTAATAAGTATGTCACTGCATCATTGATCAACATGATCAATAATCAATTATCAAACTCAACACCACTACTAGAACTAGAACCCGGACTAGCAATGACATAAGCAATGGCATCTGGGTTAGGCTCAAAACCTACAAATGCTGCAGTAGGAGCAACACTAGATGAAGTACTAGCTGAATGCGTAAAAGCATGAGGTGGACGTGGATCAAGCTGTACAGGTGCCCGCATGTGCCCCTCTGTACTAGTGCCTGCCGTATCTGGAATGAAATTATTTTATATCAAAATTCAATAGTTGTATGATGTATCAAATTATTAGTACATATTATATTGAAAATTTGAAACACTCATATTATTCAATGATAGAAGAAAAATATTATGGATTTAGATTCTACACCTGCATCAACATGAACTGATGATGGTACTGGTAATAGTGGATCTGCTTCCATAGTAAGATCACTAGTTGCATCTAGCTCAATATCAGAATCTGGATCAAACTCGGGCTCTTGAGTCTCCACTAACCAATCTGAGGTTGGATCAATATCATCCGACACAATAGGATCTGTATCAGGTTTTTTGTTCATCAATTGGTTACGCCGTAAGCGAAGGTTCTACTGCACGAAGACTAGATCATTTAATCGTTTTTGCTCTAAACGGTTTCTCTTCTTCGTGTGAATCCGCTCAAAGACAGACCAGTTGCGCTCACACCCGGAAGAACTGCATGGTTGACTAAGGATTCGAATTGCAAACAGTTGCAACTGAATGCCTTGCCCACCAAATGACTCCCACCAAGTTGCTGCAAGTGCAAATGGAGTTAAATCAACGAATTAGATTGTGAATTTAACTAAATATTGAAGTTATTAAATTTTAAAAATTAAACAACTAAATTTAATTAAAACAATGAAATTGTTTACCTGGTTGGTCAATATCTCTTGCAACCTTAGCCACAGGTTTGCCAAAGGTACCTGTGGCTCTAGTGTAAGCGGTAAGCTGTTGGTGTATCTCCAACTGCTCCATCTCATTTGGGACCATGCGCCCAAGGCACTCATACAATCCATCTTTGACCTCACCTGACTGATCTTCTCCAAACCGAGCTCTATAATGATACCTTGGGTTAAGAAAATACCCAGCTGCATGTATAGGGCGATGGAGTTGAGTGTTCCATCTCCTATCGATGATATCCCAGATAGGCCCATACTTGGCCACTCTATCCCTGTATGATGCCCTTATTTGCTCCTTTGCCTGATCCATGGCCTCATAAATGTATCCCATGGCCAATCTTTCCCCATCCACCAACCGCAACACCTTAACAAGTGGCTCAGTGATTTTCAAAACCTCTGCTGCTTTTTTCCAAAATGAGCTTTCCAAGATTTTCTTCTTGGTGTCTTTTCCATCTGTTCTGCGGGCCCATTTACTAGAACTCCATTCATCACTTGAAACCATTTGTTCCAAGTTCTTTCTTTGTGCAAGGAGAGATTGCAATGTGAGGAAATGAGTTGCAAATCTAGTGATGGCGGGCCTAACAAGTTCTCTGCCCTGTGTGTGTTTCCTCATCAAGCTCAATACCCATGAGTGGTTGTAGATGTATCTTGTGATGCTTTTGGCGTGCTCTACAGTGTGCTTGATCCAATCCTGTTTGCATATGTCCTCAAGCATGAGGTCTATGCAATGTGCTGCACATGGGGTCCAAAATATTGTTGTGTACTTTTCCTCTAACATCTTACCAGCAAGAACATAGTTAGCAGCATTATCCCTGATGACCTGCACAACATTAGCTACCCCCACCTCCTCAACAACCTCAACAAAAAGATTAAATAACAGATTTGCATCTTTCACCTTATCAAATGCATCATATGATCTCAAAAACAAAGTTCCCTGTGGGCAAGAGACAAGGAAGTTTATGATGGTTCGGTTCTTTGCATCGATCCATCCATCTGACATGATAGTGCATCCTGTTATGGCCCATGATTCTTTGAACTCCTTGAAGTATACATCCAAGGATGTGATCTCTTTCTGCAAAAGAGATCCTCTCAAGTCATGCATACTAGGGCCTTTGAAGTCCTTACCAGCAGCAACAACAGAATCCCACATAGGTTGGAAATATGGTGAGCGGGCAGCATTGAAGGGGATATTTGCATCATACCACCATCTAGCTATGTACTCATGAGCAGTCATTCTGTATTGATTTTTCCAATGGGCATCTATGGTGGGCTGAATTGGCCGAGAAGCAGCAGCATTGGAAGGGGTGTTTTGAGGTGAGAAAAATCTATGGATACTCCCTTTTTTGGAGACATTTGTTTCTGAGGGAGGAGGAACATACTGGTAGGTATCCTTGAAATTGGGAGAAGGAGAAGGTATGGATGAGGAGCCTTCATATTCAAAGGGGCAGATCTGCCAATCATTTATGCAAGATGCCTCTTCTTCCCTATTTCTGCCTCTCTCTCTCTTTGGTTAGTCTTCTCCACTTCATACTGTTCAAATTGTTGTAGCAACTCCAACCTTATCTCTCCAATCACCTTTGAATCAACTTCACATGGGGCAACATTACCTCTAATGCCAGCCAAGTGTTGTTTGAGCCTATGAATGCCTCCTCCCTTAATCAATTTTTTGCAATATCTGCAATATATTTTCTCTTCAACCACTTCAGCATGGGCCCATGTTGCATCTTTTGATTTAGGAGCCATTATGAGATGCAAATGTTAATGGACAGTTCTTTGTCCAAAAAAATAAATACGTTAATTTACAAAAAAAACACATTAAAACATGTAATTTACAGTACTGTAAATTACATGTAATTTACAGTATTTGTAAATTACTGTAATAATTTTATTAGATTTTTTAAGAAATAAGAAATTTATAGTAGTTGTAAAATATTAAGACTCCCACCTACAACAATTGCCCCTATTTGTGTGCCTCTGTGAGATGGCCAGAATCCAGATTCCAGATCGTAGTATGTAGTATCATATACCAAATTACCAATAAAGCACCCACAGCCCCCGATAGTATGCACTTGTAATGGCACTGTACCTGCTCTTAGAAATCAAAATAAGACAAACAAGTGAGTACTTACTACTGTGTATGGGATTGCTTCTGCTCTTCTGCAAGAATATTAATATTTAAGAGAGAAAAAATATCAAACAAGCAAAACAGCAGCATGCACATTGCAGAGTGCACACTATCCAGATTCCAGATTTGGAATAATAGACCCTAGTACCTACCAAACTAATGCATATAGAAAATTCAAAAAACAACTGTGCAGTGTGAAGTCATGGCCCATGGGATTAGAGCCAACTAAACTGAACAGGTTACAGGATAAATAAGAGTCAGTAATTTAAATTTTAGACATTGGCTGAAGAAAGTGGCCATTATAAAAACAAAAGAAAATGTCTATGCTAGCAAGAGACGGCCATGTGGTTCAAAACTTTAAACTTCAGACTCAGGAAGCATATCCATGATTATGGTCACATTTATCACCGTCAATCACCTCGGTTGTCTTGTAAGTT
Source organism: Pseudotsuga menziesii (assembly GCA_001517045.1). Lineage (NCBI taxonomy): Eukaryota > Viridiplantae > Streptophyta > Pinopsida > Pinales > Pinaceae > Pseudotsuga > Pseudotsuga menziesii. Next base: position 251,020 of record LPNX010354668.1, read on the forward strand.
GTAGGGGCCGAGGGTATGTGAGGCTTGAGCTTCAAGTTCCAAGTTTCAGAATCCAAGTCTCTCCGTGGTCTGTGAGTGAGCTCCAGAGAACAATAGATGATCGGCCAGCGTGAGTAGTGCAGCAGTAGCAGAGTAGTGACTCGTGAGCAGAGGCTAGAGCTTCAGCCTTCGACACGAGGTCCCGAACCGTGAGCAATTGATCCACGTGATAAGAAGTTGAAACTTGACGGCATGCAACAGGTAAATAGTGTTGGCCTTTAGGTTAGGGGTAGGAGTTAGGTTAGGCATTATTAATTTTTAATTTAAATTTTTTTTTTGAAATCTGGAAAAAATCGGCGAGTTGGCCTTTTGACTCGGCCGAGCTGACCGGTTCTGTATCGAACTGGGCTGAGTTGATATCAACTCGGCCGGTTTGGTACTGAACCGGCTACCCGAGCCGGTTTCGAGCCGGCTCGGCCGAGTTTAAAAACACTGCATGGGACGATCCTTCCTTTCGGAATTACGGGATCAAGTCCACTACTAACATTCTGGACGATCCTTCCTTACGGAATTACGGGATCAAGTCCAGTACTTATCAGGATTTAAGACGATCCTTCCTTTCGGCATTACAGGATCGAGTCTAAGGATGATTAGTCCTTCTACATCAACATTTAAGATGATTCTTCCTTTTAGAATTACGGGATCAAGTTTAAGCATGGTTAGTCCTTCCACATCAACATTTAAGACGATCCTTCCTTTCAGAATTACGGGATCAAGTCTAAGGATGGTTAGTCCTTCTACATCAACATTTAAGACGGTCCTTCCTTTCGGAATTACAGGATCAATTCTAAGGATGGTTAGTCCCAACATCTCCATCTTGGACGATCCTTTCTTTCAAAATTACGGGATGAAGTCCAACAAGATCAACATTTAAGACGATCCTTCCTTTCATAATTACGGGATCAAGTCAAACAAGATCAACATTTAAGACGATCCTTCCTTTCGGAATTACGAGATCAAGTCTTAGGATGATCAATCCCAAATTCAACATCTTGGATGATCCTTCCTTTTAGAATTGCGAGATCAAGTCCAACAAGATCAACATTGAAGACGATCCTTCCTTTCGGAATTACGGGATCAAGTCCAACAAGATCAACATTTAAGACTATCCTTCCTTTCAGAATTACAGGATTAAGTCTAAGGATGATCAATCCCAACAGAGCTACCTGCTGTGATGAGGATTCCATAGTAGCAATACTATTTCGCCTTTCGAGGGAAGTCCTTACGGATAACACCAAGCTTGTCTTGGAAGTATTCAAACTTCACACGAGACAGAGGCTTAGTCAACACATTTGCAACCTACTCATCTGTGCTCACATATTGGATCTTTATAGCTCCCTTCTGCAACATGTCATGAATGTAGAAGTATCGGATTTCTATGTGCTTTGTCTTATCAGGGAACAAGGGGTTCTCTGTCATCTTAATGTAGCTTTGGTTATCACATAGAATCATGGTACCATCCATCTCCAGATCAAATAGATCTGATAACAACTTCCGAAGCCATATGGCTTCACAACTGACGGAACAAGCAACAATATATTCCGCTTTTGTAGTGCTGCGAGCAACACTGGATTGCTTCCTGCTTAGCCATGAGATCATGGCTGACCCCAGACTGAAACATCCTCCTGAAGTGCTCTTTCTATCCGAGACACTTCCTGCCCAATTTGAATCTGTATAACGATACAGTTTGAAGTCATGATCTCTGTTGAATTATTGTAACTTAGAAGAATATTCTAAATGTATTTTATTGGTCCTTGATGTTCCTATCGGGAGAATCATTTGTATTTCTTTGTACCCCGATGTTCCTATCGGGAGAATTACTAAGAGTCATGAGGAAGTCCCCTCTGTTGTAAGTCGGGTCATTAGTACCCTCCGGAATATATTATTATATTAAGTTAGCCCAGTTATGTCTACTCAAGCCTACATAACTGAGTTAAGTTTACTCGAGCCTACATAACTGGGTTAAATGTCAAATGAACGAAAGAATATAAATAGAGTGAGGCGCCTCTCATTTGAGACACACACACTCACTTGTGTAGCGCATAAGAGAGAGAGAGAAAGAGCTGTAGCTGGAGAAGG
>LPNX010354668.1:255044-309641 GCA_001517045.1 Pseudotsuga menziesii
TATTGTTTATTTATTTACCCACCTATCTCTGTTACAGACCATCATCTCTGTAACAGAGATTGTTGTGAGGTTTGTTTAGTTAGTTCCTTTCCACCTACCTATCTCTGTGACAGACCACCATCTCTGTCACAGAGATTGCTGTGAGGTTTAGCATTGTTAAGTTACAGTTTCTTTTTTCAAATTCAGCTCTTTCATTTACTATTCAAAAAGAGGAAGTAATCATACAACCCAACCAACCTGTGTATCCTCTATCCACTTGTCATCTCCCTTTAGGGAATTCAAGTGGATATGAAAAACAGGGTAAGTGGGGGCTTAGGTAATTAGACTAACCTTTCTTTTCTTGTACTACAATCTTCAACACATTTATTTTTTTTGTCCAAGATCAAATACCAGCACCTCCCATAAGGGACATCGCTTGGTGATCTTGTTGATACTAAAAAAAAAAAACTTACTTTGCATCTTAATCATCCAAGTTTAAAATCAACCCCTAAAAATAACCAACAAAACTTCTTAATCTCCTGCTCCTCTACTCGGTTATCACCCTCCGGGGTACTCCGAGATACGACCAGGGGAGAAGGAAGTCGTAGTCTAATAGGCATCCATTTAGTAATTTTTGAATCGATTAAAAACGGTGACTCGGAAGCTGCAAGGGGTAGCAGGCTGGGGACAGTCTCTAGGCGCATCGACGTCCTCCTTGTGAGCACCGAGCCATTGGGGATTGATCTGTGAGCTAGGGGTGGGCTTTGTTCCCACCTGTTGAGCGCAACAGCAATCTCTCTTCGGTTTGAGAAGAACTAGATCGGGGTAGTCACACCACCGGTTCTAAAACATAAGCCAAGAAGAACAACTATAATAAAATTTACTAAAATTTACCAAGAGACACTGCAAAACGTCCTACAAACATTGGTCACTACTATTTTGCCTTGCTGTTCAAGGTTTCACTACAACACAATACTACAAGCACTTTCAAGTTTATTTTACTGCAAGCACTCCAACACTTTACTTTCAGCTGCATTTACTTTCAGCTTTGCAAATTGTTCATATGGTGAATGCTTAACCTTCAATAACTGCTTCAAGTAATTTAACTTAAAGTCTTTCCTTTGTAATTTACTGTTGGTTGATAATTTCCATTCAGAGTTTTTCTTCTGCTTTCTTTGGTTCACAACTTGTAAATCTTATTCATTGGTTGATATTGTAAATTTAAATCATTTGTACATTGTTTAATATCTTGATTCATTATTTATCTGCTCAATCATTTTGTGGTACAACACCTAAGCTGTAATTTAATTTTAACTTAGATCTCAGATTCATTTGTAAAATTGTAAAGGTTGCATTTTTTTGACTCCATTCTTTAGGCACTGGTTTTTTCATTTAAAAAGGCTGACTGTCATTTAATCTTGCATATTGCATTAGTTTGACTGTCAAATCCTAGAACTTTAGCCTGAGCCTTAATAAAAGATCCCTTTAATTAATCTGTAATTAATTAATAAACCTGGAACTTAGTTTTCCCTTAGGGACTACCCCCCTTGGCTCTGTTGGGATCTTGCCTAAACGGAGGAGCTGTAGACTGTGGTGACAGTGGTCCCCAGCTCTCGCTTGCCCCCAAGGACACACATAGCAGGTTGTGACTTTCCTGCGTCCTAAAGTGTGAATTAGGCGGCAACAGGGTTTTCTCAGGATAAATCTGTGTTGTTCTTGTGATACCGTTTCATTCAGTGATCTTGTCTATATGCTTTTATGAAATTAAAATTAAATGCTGATAATCTAGCTTAGCACATGAAATTCTAACATGGTATTAGAGTTAACTTGAATAGGATAGCTTTCACATGAGAAAAAAAACCCTCTCTCTTCCTGACAAGAAATTAGGGTTTCGGGAAAAATTTTGAGTTTTGGAAAATTGCTTGCATGGAAAGTTGCGTGCTCCCAGAGCGTATCTTCTGAGCCAGGGATCGAAGTTTTTTGAGGAGTAGATCTCCCGGAAAGTCAAACCCTAGTTTGACAGCTGCACCAGAAAACTGCAGAACCATAAAACTGCTGGAAGCTGCAGTGCTGAATCTTGCAAGTCAGAATTGAAAGGTGAAGACTTGAGATCTCTAGAAACCAAGCACACCAGTCAACTCATGTCAGTCAAGCGCATCTCCTGGTAAGTTCAGTTTCTCATTCCGCAGAATTTAAATTTTTTGTGATTTTCTGACAAGATGGCCCCAAGCACTTAAGCTTGAGGACAAACTGGAAGGCATAGAGAATTTTCGAGCATGGAAATACAGGATTGGCCTCATTCTCCAAGAGAATAATCTTGATAAGTATATCAAAGATGAAGTTGCGGAACCTGAAGAAGCTGAAGCTAAGGAGAAGCACAAGAAGGATATGATTAGGGCACAAAGGATTATTGCTGACTCTATCAAGGATCACTTGATCCCTCAAGTGTCATCCAAGAAGACTCCGAAAGAAATGTATGATGCCCTATCAAGAATGTATGAAGGAAGAAACATCAACAAAAAGATGAATCTAAGAGCTCAACTGAAGAGCACCAAGATAAGTCATGGAGAATCCATCCAGGACTACTTCACAAGTGTCTCCCAGTTCAAGGAACAACTAGAATCCATTGGAGACAAACTTGATGAAGATGAGTTGGTTATGACTGGCCTCAATGGTCTCACTAGACCCTGGGAGTGATTCATCCAGATAATGTGTGCGAGGAAGGAAAGCTTGAAGTTTGATGTTGTATGGGAAGATTGTATTCAAGAGGAGACTAGAGTAAAAAATAGAGAAGCTCTACTGAAGGAAGATGATCAAGCCCTAGCCACTCATACCAAAAGAAGAAGAAGTCAACCTAACTTCAAGAAGAGAAACCATAAGGAGTCTCAACCTCCTAGAAGAATCCAAAGAACAAGAGAAAGTCCTCCAAGTAAGGACTACTCTGGCTTTCAATGTTTTCATTGTGATAAGATAGGACACATTGCCATAAATTGTCCTATGAAGAAACAAGAATATAAGAAGAGGATCAACAACAACAAAAGACATCATGCCCATCTAGCTGAAGATGAGGATGAAGAAGAAGAAGAGGAAGGACCTCCAAGAAAGCAAGCAAGAGAAGAGGATGCAGAAGAGTATGTACTATTCTCTGCACACTCTGGATCTATAACACCTGGAGATGACACTTGGCTTACTGATAGTGGTGCTTCAAAGCACATGACGGGACAAAAGAAAAACTTGTCAAGACTTGAAGAAAAGAACTCTTCTCAGAAAGTATCTCTAGGAGATGACTATCAATATCCGGTCAAAGGAATTGGGGAAGCAAGCTACAAGATTGATCCAGTAAATCCCCTGAAGATGAAATAAGTATTGTATGTACCTGGCCTAAAGAAGAATCTACTTTCTATCTCAGCTTTAGATAAGAAAGGATTGAGAGTTGCATTCATAGATGGCCAAGTACTCATGTGGCCCAAAGGAAAGAAAATTGAAGATGCAATTGTTATCGGTGAAGAAGGAGGCCTGTATAAACTCAATGGACATTCAGAAACAACCCTTGTTCATGAATCCATTGACCCTAGTGAACTATGGCATAGAAGGCTTGCCCACATCAATTACAAGGCACTACCTCATGTGAACAAAGTAGTGACGGGACAACCAGACTTGAAGATCAAACATGAAGGCATTTGCAAGGGATGTGCGAAAGGGAAGAACATCAAGAATCCATTTCTGAAGAGTGAAACAAAAACAAAAGGTACGTTGGAATTGATTCATTCAGATGTGTGTGGTCTAATGTCCTCCACATCTTTAAGTGGCTTTGAATATTTTATTACATTTATTGATGACTATTCAAGAAAGACTTGGATATACTTCTTGTAAGCAAAGAGTGAAGTGTTTGAGAAATTCAAGGAATTCAAAGCCTTGATAGAGAATTTTTCAGATAAGAGAATCAAGACACTTCGATCAAACAATGGCGGAGAGTATACTCTAAAAGAGTTTGAACCCTTCTGTAAAGATGCCGGAATCAAGAGAGGACTAACCACTCCCTACAATCCTCAACAGAGTGGTGTTGCAGAAAGAAAGAACAGAACCATCATGGAGGTAGTGAAGACAATGATCTATGATCAAGATCTTCCAATGCATTTATGGGCAGAAGCAGCAAGAACTGTTGTCTACGTACATAATAGAATATCTCACAGTGCTCTTAGATTCAAGACTCCAGAAGAGATGTTCACAGGAAAGAAGCCTGAGGTAAGTTACCTCAAAATATTTGGTTGTCCAGTATATATTCATATACCGAAAGAGAAAAGAACCAAGTTGGACCCTTCCAGAAAGAAGGGGATATTTGTTGGATACTGTGAAGTATCCAAGGCATTCAGAATTTACATTCCTGGATTCCATCACATGGAAATCAATAGAGACCTAACATTTGGTGAAGGAGCAGCTCTCAAGAGATCCAAAAAATGCCAACATGAAGATGTGTATGAGGAAGATACACCACCCATAAATGTAGAGACTACATTCCTCCTTGAAGATGAAGCTCTTGAAGAGCATGATATGACAGAACCACAAGAACCTCCTACGATGGAGATATCATGAAAGAGAAAGCCTGCTTGGGCGAGAGAAATTATACAAGAAGCAGAAAGATATGGAGCTCATGAAGGCTCCACAAGGGTTAGTAAGAAGCCCAAGGCATTTTAAAACTATGTAGCTTTGATCTTGTAGATCAAGAAGATGTAAACTACGAAGAAGCTGTACAGAAGAAAGGATGGGTAGAAGCAATGACTGAAGAATATCAGTCAATAATGAAGAACGATGTGTGGGATATAGTTCCCAAACCAGAAGGCAAGAGTGTAGTATCCTCCAAATGGATCTACAAGATAAAACATACAGCTGGCGGAAGTATAGAGAAGTACAAGGATATATTTGTGGCTGGAGGTTTCTCTCAGAAAGAGGGAATTGATTACGAAGAAACATTTGCACCAGTAGCAAGGTTACTTCGATTAGAGCCATCATGGCATTTGCATCCATGATGAATTGGGACTTACACCAGATGGATGTGAAAACAACCTTCCTAAATGTTGTGATTGAAGAAGAAGTATACATAGAACAACCGTAAGGATTTGAGGTTGAAGACAGGCGAACTCACGTATGCAAGTTGAAGAAGGCACTGTATGGCCTAAAGCAAGCTCCCAGAGCTTGGTATGGAAGGATAGATAGTTTCCTAATGAGTATGGGCTTTGCCAAGAGTAAAGTCGATCTTAACCTTTACTTTAAGTTATAGAAGATGAACCTGTCATACTATTACTGTATGTGGATGATCTATTTCTGACAGGGAATGAGAAACAGATTGTAGAATGCAAGAAGAAGCTCGTTGAATAATTTGAGATGAAAGACCTTGCTCTAATGCATTATTTCCTAGGTCTGGAAGTATAAAAGAACTTAGAAGGAATCTTTCTCAATCAGGGAAAGTATGCAGTGGAAGTTTTGAAAAGATTTGATATGTTGGAATGTAAAACTATGGCCACACCCATGGATACCAACCTGAAGTTGCTTGCTGATGAATCATCAGAGTTAGTGGATGTGACTCAATACAGATAGATTATTGGGTCGTTGATGTATCTAACAAATACCAGCCCAGTCATTTGTTTTGCTGTGAACACCTTGAGTCAGTATCTAGTTCAACCTAGATGTGTTCACCTGATAGCTGCAAAACATGTGATGAGATATCTGAAAGGGACTATAGACTTTGGTCTATACTACGATGGAAACCATGATTACAGATTGTATGTCTATACAGATGTAGATTGGGCTGGAAGTGTCTCAGACTGGAAAAACACATCAGGTGGATGGTTTAGTTTGGGGTCTGTTATGATTTCATGGTTTAGCAAGAAACAATCCAGTATTGCTCTTAGCATAGTCAAAGCAGAATACATAGCAGCTTGCTCTGCAAGTTGTGAAGCCATATCGCTTCGGAAGCTGACGTGTGGTCTCTTTGACGTAGAGATGGATACTACTGAGACTCTATGTGATAACCGAAGTTGTATAAAGATGTCGAAGAACCCAGTGTTCCATGATAGATCAGAGCACATAGAAATTCGGTATTTCTACATACGAGATATGATACAGAAGGGAGCCATAAAGCTCCAGTATGTGAGTACTGATGAGCAAGTTGTTGATGTGTTGACAAAGCCTTCTGTCTCGGGTGAAGTTCGAACACTTTCGAGACAAGCTTGGTGTTGTTCAGAAAGACCTTCCTAGAAAGGGCGAGCAATGATGTTGCAGTGAGATTGTATCATCCCGGGACACTTGTCCTAAAGTGATTCGGTGACTTCGGTCCTCGAGAATGAAGAGGGAATGTATCATCCTTGAACTTTTGTTCAGAACTGATTCGGTGACTTCGGTCCTCGAGAATGAAGAGGGATTGTATCATCCTTGAACTTTTGTTCAAAACTGATCCGGTGACTTTGGTCCTCGAGAATGTGGTGGGATTGTATCATCCCTGAACTTCGGTTTAGAACGGATCTGGTGACTTCAGTACTCGAGAATGTGGTAGGATTGTATCATCCTTGAACTTTTGTTCAGAACGGATCTGGTGACTTCGATACTCGAGAATGTGGTAGGATTGTATCATCCTTGAACTTTTGTGCAGAACGGATCCGGTGACTTCGGTACTCGAGGATGTGGTAGGATTGTATCATCCTTGAACTTTTGTTCAGAACGGATCTGGTGACTTTGGTACTCAAGAATGTGGTAGGATTGTATCATCCTTGAACTTTTGTTCAGAACTGATCCGGTGACTTTGGTACTCGAGAATGCGGTAGGATTGTATCATCCTTGAACTTTTGTTTAGAATTGATCCAGTGACTTCGGTACCCGAGAATGTGGTAGGATTGTATCATCCTTGAACTTTTGTTTAGAACTGATCCAGTGACTTCGGTACCCGAGAATGTGGTTGGATTGTATCATTCTTGAACTTTTGTTCAGAACGGATCCGGTGACTTCGGTCCTCGAGAATTTGATAGGATTGTATCATCCCTGGACTTTAAGTCCAAAAGTGATCTGAAGACTTTCGTCTTCGTATTGTAGATTGCAGGTTGTTGCTGATGATGATGATGTTACTGATCGAAAGATCAGAGTGTGATGATGATGATGATTGCTGATCGAAAGATCAAAATGTGATCATGATGATGTTGCTGATTGAAAGTTCAGAGTATGATGATGATGATGCTGCTGATCGAAAGTTCTGAGTATGATGATAATGATGATGCTGATCGAAAGTTCAGATGATGATGTTGCTAATTAAAATTATGTTGTCGATCGAGCGGTCAAAATGTTGTTGTTGCTGAAGTTTGAAGATGAAGACTATATGTTGAAGATGATGAAAATTTTCCAATGATTTATAGATGTATCACCCTGATGATGTTGATGATGCCCTCTCTCTCCTACAGCTGTTGTTGTAGAATACCCTTCTCGTTAAGGGGGAGTGTTGAATTATTGTAACTTCGAAGAATATTCTAAATGTATTTTATTGGTCCCCGATGTTCCCATCGGGAGAATCATTTGTATTTCTTTGTACCCTGATGTTCCTATCGGGAGAATTACTAAGAGTCATGAGGAAGTCCCCTCCGTTGTAAGTCGGGTCATTAGTACCCTCCGAAATATATTATTATATTAAGCTAGCCTAGTTATGTCTACTCGAGCCTACATAATTGAGTTAAGTTTACTCGAGCCTATATAATTGGGTTAAATGTCAAGTGAACGAAAGAATATAAATAGAGTGAGGCGCCTCTCATTTGAGACACACACACACTTGTGTAGCACATAAGAGAGAGAGAGAAAGAGCTGTAGCTGGAGAAGGAGGAGGATCAGTTTTGGGTTTTACCTTTTGTCTTTTGGGGCATCTATATTGAGGAAGCTTTTGCTAGGTTTTTTCCACAATAAATCTGTGTTGTTCTTGTGATACCGTTTCTTTCAATGATCCTGTCTATATGCTTTTATGAAATTGAAATTAAATGTTGATAATCTAGCTTAGCATATGGAATTCTAACAATCTCTAGCATAACTGAGACCATAGTCTATCGTATCTTTTAGGTACCTCATCACATGCTTTGCAGCTACGAACATGTCTGGGTTCAACCAGATACTGACTCAAAGTGTTCACAACAAAGCATATATCTGGCTGGGTATTCGTTAGATACATCAATGAACCAATGATTTGTTTGTATAGTGTCACATCCCACTAATTCTGATGAAGCATCAGGCAACAAATTCAAGTGTGTATCCATTGGTGTGGCCATGGCTTTACATTTCAACATGTCAAATCTTTTCAGGATTTCCACTTCATACTTCCCTTGGTTAAGGAAGATTCCTTTTGGGCTTTGCCATACTTCAAGACCTATAAAATATTGCATCAAGCCGAGGTCTTTCATCTCGAATTTTGCAGCGAGCTTCTTCTTACACTTTGAGATTTGCATCTCATTACCTGTCAGGAATAAGTTATCCACATACAACAATAATATGACAGGTTCATTATCCATAACCTTGAAGTAAAGGTTAGGATCAACCTTACTTTTGGTAAAGCCCAAGCTCGTCAGAAAACTATCGATTCTTCCATACCGAGCTCTTGGTGCTTGTTTCAATCCGTACAAAGCCTTCTTCAATTTATAGTCATGTGCTCTTCTGTCTTCAACTTCAAAACCTTGTGGTTGTTTTGTGTACACTTCTTCTTTATTAACACCATTTAGGAACGCTGTTTCCACATCCATCTGGTGTAACTTCCATTTTGTCTTGGGTGTTAGTGCCATGATGGTTCTGATAGAAGTGTACCTTGCTACAGGAGCAAATGTCTCTTCATAATCGATTCGTTCCTTTTAAGAGAATCCACAGGCCACAAATCTGGCTTTGTATTTCTCAATACTTCCATCGGTTGTATGTTTTATCTTATGGATCCATTTGGAAGATACCACACTTTTGCCTTCTGGCTTGGGAACTATTTCCCATACATCATTCTTCATTATGGATTGGTATTCTTCCATCATAGCTTCTACCCATTCTTTATTTTGAACAACTACTTCAAAACAAGTAGGTTCTTTGTCTACAAGATCACACATCAAAGCCACATAACTATGAAATGGCTTTGGCTTCTTGCTGTGCCTTGTGCAGCCTTCTGGAGCACCATACCTTTCTGCTTCTTGAATAATCTCATAGGACCAAGCTGGCTTTCTGTTGTTGGAGATATTCATGTGGGGAGGTTCTTGGGGGTCCAACATATCATGTTCTTCCAGAATCTCATCATCATGAGAAGGTGCAACTTCATTGGTTCTGCAGCTCTGGGATCTACAACTTCTTCATATGTTTCTTCAAGTTGGCACTTTCTCGACTTCTTGAGAGCTGCATCTTCATCAAATGTTACATCCCTGCTAATTTCCATATGATGGTAACTTGGTATATAGATTCTGAAGGCCCTGGAAACCTCACAGTACCTAACAAATATTTCTTTCTTTCTGGAAGGATCCAACTTGGTTCTCTCCTCTTTTGGTATATGAACAAACACTGGACAACCAAATATCTTGAGGTGACTTACCTCTGGTTTCTTGCCTGTGAACATTTCTTCAGGGGTCTTGAATCTAAGTGCACTATGGAGTATTCTGTTCTGGACATATACTGTTGTCCTTGCTGCTTCAGCCCATAAGTCCAAAGGAAAATCTTGATCATGGATCAAGCCTGCTTCTGAGTTACCTCTCAGTTCATACAGGCCACCCGCTAGTGATAGATGAAAGTTTTTGAAAGTTCCCCCAACCCGGTTTCAAGCCTTTTGGCTTCTCTGCATGGTTTAGTGCCCAACCCTTCAATGCATAAATTTTATCAAAATTTAACTTGACTGAAACACATGTGAAACCTTTTCTCAATTTCAAACAATTTAGAAATTTTCTTTTGACTTGAAAATTTAAATACTCAGAAAAATTTCAGACATTCTCACACATGAAATTAACGTGCTTGTTTTTGACCAATGGTCCAGGACAAAACCCCTAAGGAAAAACCTATTTTCTGAGTGAGAGATTTTATTTTTCTTCAGTAAAAATACAAGAATAAAATTTAGCAGTATTTATCAATTTCCAGTCTTGAAATTTGAACCCAACTTTGAAAATCCGTTCTTGAAAAACGTGCCAGACAGCCTCAAAATTTGTGCTGGTTAACTGCTGTACAGACAACAATAGATACTCTTATTTTTACCTTGGAAAATGTGCCCACCGTACTACTGTATGAAATTCTGAAAACTGTGTAGGCCATACCGTATGGCCACCTCGAGAAGCGTGTAGGCTGTACCGCCGTACACAAATATTGGGAAATGTGCAGTCTGTACACAGTACGGAATCCTTGAATTTTGTGCAAGAAAAATAGTCTCGATTTCTGTGCCAAAATTGTGCTGTACGGTCCCTCGATTTTTGTGCTCACTCTGCTCTTCTCCTTCCTCGAAAATTGTGCAAAACTCTTTTCGAAATTTGTGCCCAAATGCAATCTTTAGATTCTCTCTCCTGGTTCAAAATTCTTCAAACCCTCACTCTTTCTTCTTCTATCTCTCCAAAAATCTCTTTTGGAAATGATCACAATGAATGAACTTTTGCCTTGCCTAGCCTTTTTATTCTTGGTAACTTCTCTGTCAATCTAACGGTCAAGATTAGATTAGATGAGAGGTTCACATTAAATGCTCCATTAAATAATAATTAAATGACATTTAGTGCACTCATGTCATTTAATAAAGTTGAGCAACCCCCTTTTTCTATTTAATCACTTACTTAACTTTTAAATGCGAACTTAGGAAAATACCCACTTAACTTTTTAATAAAGTCACTTTAAAAATATAAAGTGCATCTCACTTCATTAAATGCACAAAATGACTAGGAGTCTCATTTAAGTGTCCTTGTCCACCCCAAGGCAATTCTAGGTGGACAAACACTTCCTAGGTAACTTTTCAACTCTCCCTCTTACCGAGGAAAGTGTTTTTCACCACTCCTAACTTATCTCTGAAGTAGACATGCTTTCCTCTACCCAAATCCTTCGTGAGAATGTCAGCCACTTGCTCATCTATCGGAACATACTGCAATCTAACAGCCCCTCTCTGAACATAGTCCCTGATGAAGTGATATCTAATCTCAATATGCTTCGACTTGTCATGAAATACCAGATTCTCAGAGAGCTTAGTGCAACTCTGATTATCACACTGTAGGACTCAACTCCATATCAAACAAATCCACCATCAACTTGCGAAGCCACAAGGCCTCACAACTGGCCTGACTGGCTGCCATGTATTTAGCCTCAGCAGAACTCAATGCCACAAACTTTTGCTTCTTGTTGAACCATGACACAACTGTCGAACCCAAGCTGAAGCAACAACCGAAAGTGCTCTTTCGGTCCGAAACACTACTTGCCCAATTTGAATTTGTATAGCCAACCAACCCCACTCCACCAGACCTCCTATAATCCAATCCATAATTAGCTGTACCTGCAAGATACCTCAAGATATGTTTTGCAGTAGTCCAATGCACTCTCTTGGGCTCCACCATGAACTGACTGAGAGTGTTCACTGCAAAACTCATATCTGGTCTGGTGTTGACCAAATACATCAACGAACCAATCAATTGACGATACAAGGTAGGGTCGACCAACTCTCCCTCTGAAGCATGAAGCTTCACCCAGTTGGTGATCATGGGTGTCGACATCGGTCTGCAATCTGTCATTTGAAATCACTTCAGAACATCTGCAACATATTTTTGTTGCCCTAGGAAAACATGTCCATCCTCCTGCCAAACCTCCATCCCCAAATAGTAATGCATCATTCCAAGGTTTGTAATCTCGAACTCTGAAGCAAGATCCTTCTTGCATGCATCAATCAGGTGCTCTCCCCCAGTAATGAACAAGTCATCAACATAGAGCAGAAGAATAAGTGGAACACCACCAACCACAATGTAGTATAGGTTAGGATGCGCTTCACCCTTCTGAAACCTAATTGAAAGCAAGTATCGATCTTGGAATACCAAGCCCGAGGGGCTTGCTTCAATCCGTACAAGGCCTTTTCAGCCTGCAAACATGAGTGTCTCTCTCACGTACCTCAAAGTCGTGTGGCTGCTCCAAATATACCTCCTACTGTAGAAAATTGTTGAGGAAAGCGGCTTTCACATCCATCTGATGGATCTTCCAATCCATCTCTGCAACGACAGAGATCACTTCCCTGATCGAAGAAAATCTGGCCATTTGTGCAAATGTCTCATCATAGTCAACTCCCTCGACCTTTGAGAACCCACGTGCAACAAAATGAGCTTTGAACTTCTCAATAATGCCATCTGCAGCTTGCTTTATCTCGTAAAGCCATTTGGAAGTCACAACTGACTTCCCCTCTGGTCTTGGAACCACTTCCCACACCCCATTCTTCAAGATGGAGTTGTACTCCTCCATCATGGCATCTCTCCATATTTGGTGTACGGAAGCCTCCTCATAAGTGTTCGGAATAGTATCACGCAAGCTAGTCACCTATGCCATATAGCTAGAAAATCTCTCAGGTGCCCTGCTCTCCTTGACCTCCCTCTTGGGTGGTCCAACTGACTCCTCTGCTTCTTTCATCAACTCCTTAAGCCAACTTGGCTTTCTCTTTCTAGAGGAAGCATTCTGTCTCAGACTCTCCTCAACCTCCTCATCAAACACCTATCTACTTGAAGAAGTCCCAACAACCTGAGAACCTGTACCTGTATGACTTGAACTCAAATCACTTGAAGGTGTCATTTGTTAACCTGTCCCTGTACCAGATGTACCTATGGACTGGGCCTCTGCAACTGAAGGACCTGTAACTTATGACCCAGTCACACCTGAAACTGGTGACCCTGAACTCTGAGCTGTCACATGTGTAGTACCTTGCTGATCCTCCATCTCGGAATCAAGAGACCTCCTGAAGGCTTTCTCCTCCTCAAACTTCACCTCCCTTCTCACCACAACTTTCCTTTGTGTAGGAAGGTATATCTGAAAAGCCTTCGATGTCTCATCGTAACCAACAAAAATACCACGCTCACCTATAGCCTCCAACTTTGTCCTCTTCTCAGAAGGGACATGAGAGTATGTAAGGCAACCAAAAATCTGAAAGTGACCTATCTTAGGCACTTTCTTTGTGAATGTCTCCTCAGGAGTTTTACTCCCCAATGCACAGTGTGGACTCCTATTGAGAACATAAATAACAATACTACAGGCCTTTGCCCATAGAAAGAAAGGTAGACTCTAATCATGTAGCATGGCTCTAGCTGCACCCACTATAGAACGGTTCTTCCTTTCAGCCACTCCATTCTATTGTGGAGTGTAAGGAACAGTCAACTGCCTCTTTATTCCCTCCTGTCGACAATACTCATCAAAAGCATGAGAAGTATACTCACCTCCATTGTCTGACCGAAGTACTTTGATCTTATTTCCTGTCTAGTTCTCCACAAGAGTTTTGAACTCTTGGAACTAAAGCAAGACTTCCTCTGATCTCTTGCTTCTAAGGAAATAGATCCAGGTCTTCCTGGAAAAGTCATCAATGAAAGTGATGTATTACTCATATTCTGTCAAAGAGGCAGATGACATGGGACCACACAGATTTGAATGAATCAACTGAAGCACTCCCTCTGATCTGGAGTCATTGCTTGGAAAAGCAGTTTTGGTGTACTTTCCCAAAGCACACCCTCTACATACACCACTCGACTCTGTGCTGAAATCTAGCATACCTGTGGTCATGTCTCTTAGCGTCCGCAAAGCTGGATGGTGAAGATGGGCCATCCTCTTGTGCCAAAGCTCACACAACTCACTGTTGCTCTGAGTGTGTGATAGTGCGTGATGTGGCTCGAAGAGAAGCTTGTATAATTTCCCGCATTTGACTCCAATCACTTGCGAATTAGATGGACTTGCTGCCTTGGGAAAGATGTGAACTTTTCCATTAAGAACATATACATCGAAATCTCTGTCCTCAATCATGGAAACTAAAACAAGGTTCTTCGTGAGCCCAGGGACATACAACACATCCCTCAGATACATAGGTTGCATGGACTCCTTGTCAAAACAGATAGTCCCTTGCCCAATTGCACTCACCATTGTGTCATCTCCCAATACAACTTCCATCTCCAAGTTTCACTCTGACATCTTTGTGAACATGTCGCAATCACCTGTCATATGACTGGAAGCTCCACTATCAATGTACCAAGTGGAGGAAGTAGTGGTGGCACTCAACGAATGCCTGACAATCATGGAATGCTCCATGTGGTTCTCAAAATCCCTGCTGGTGATAGAAGATGCTCTCTCAACACCAACACCTGCAAAGAGAGAGAAATCTCTCTCAAATCTCACTACAAACTCATCGATCTTTGCTGTAGCTGCAGTTTGCTACTTCTTCTTCTTGTTAGGACATTGTCCAGCATAGTGTCCCATCTTCTGACATGCAAAGCATTTCACTTTGCTCATGTCCTTGTTCTCTCCATCATACTGTTTGGCTCCCTCCTTGGAACCCTTTTTGAACTTCTTCTTCTTCTTGCCCTTCGCTACTAAAGCAACATTCTCCTCATCATCCCTGTGATGTGATGAGCTGCCCTGTATGAAGCCTCTCTGTATCTCCTCTTGTGTGAGATCATCCCACAATCGATCCCATGTGGGTATGTTCTCCCTCCCAATAATGGTCTGAACAAATACAGTCCACTGCTGTGACACTCCAATTAGTGCTGTACGCACCATCTTAGGAATTCCAACCACCTCTCCTATAGCTGCTAGCTCATCTCTTACCTTTGTGATCTTGGTAAGATAAGATGCCATGCCTTCTCCTTTACCCATGCACACACTCTTCAACTTCTCTCTCAATACCATCTTCCTGTTTTCATTGGAACTCTGATAAAGATTTGTCAAAGCTGTCCACATCTCAAATGCATCGTCTTTGGCTGAAATATGAGGGATCACATGATCCTTCACTGCATCAAGAATGACTCTTCTTGCCCTCACATCCTTCTTCATGAAAGATGCCTTATCTAATGCATCAGCAGGTACTACTACATGATTTGTTGTTGTCTCATGAACTATATCCCATCAAGAATGACTCTTCTTGCCCTCACATCCTTCTTCATGAAAGATGTCTTATCTAATGCATCAGCAGGTACTACTACATGATTTGTTGTTGTCCCATGAACTATATTCCATAGTTCATTCTCTTCAAGAATCAAACTAATTCTAGCCTTCCAAGGGCTAAAATTTACAACCCCATCTAATCTATCTTCCACTGAAACTTTCCCCAACCCGGTTTCAAGCCTCAGGCTTCTCTGCATTGTTTAATGTCCAACCCTTTCAATGCATATTTTTTCACAAATTATCCAGACTGAAATATATGTGAAACTTTTTCTCAATTTTAAACAAATTCAGAAATTTTCTTTTCAAACTGGAAATGTAAAACTCATAAAATTTCAGACATTTACACATGAAAATTTAGGCACTTATTTTTGACCAATGGTCGAGGATGAAACCCCTAAGGGAAAACCTGTTTTCAGAGTGAGAGATTTTATTTTTCCTTCAGTAAAATAAATTACATAAATGAAATCAGCAGTACTTATCAATTTTCAGTCTCGAAATTTGAACCTTCTGTAGAAAATTTCATCCTTGAAATTCGTGCCAATTCTTCCTTGGAAAACGTGCCCAAAATTCACTGTATGGACAAGATTTATTACAGACCATACTCCTCAATTTTTGTGCCTTAAACCCTTCTCGAAAACTATTATGCCGAATCTCCTTGAAATGAATGCAGATCGTACTGCCTCGAATTGTAGGGAAATGTCAGATTGCCTCGAACTCAGTGCCAGATTGTACTACTGTACAGATTCTCGAAAACTGTGCCTTTTCTCGATTTCTGTGCAGTCTTCTCGATTTTTGTGTTGGCTCTGAATTCTGTGTTGCTCCTCGATTTCCGTGCTGAAGAATGTCTCCTCTCTCCTGGTTAATAATTTTCTCCAAAACCCTCACTCCTCTTTTCTTCTCTCTTCAAAAATCTCTTTTGAAGATGAACACAATGAATGAACTTTTGCCTTGCCGTAGCCTTTTTGTTCATGGTAACTTCCCCTGTCAATCTAAGGGTCAAGATTAGATTAGATGTGGGGTTTACATTAAACTCTCCATTAAATAAATATTAAATGACATTTAGTGCACTCATGTCATTTAATAAAGTTGAGCAACCCCTTTTTTCTATTTAATCACTCACTTAACTTTTAAATGTGAACTTAGGAAAATACCCATTTAACTTTTTAATAAAGTCGCTTAAAAAATATAAAGTGCATCTCACTTCATTAAATGCACAAAATGACTAGGAGTCATATTTGAGTGTCCTTGTTCACCCCAAGGCAACTCTAGGTGGACAAACACTTCAAAGATAACTTTTCAACAACCCTCATTATGGATCAATAGATGAGATCCTCCGGTGAGATCAATGGCCAATTAGATTAGCCAGTACTTAAATTATTTTCACTTTTCACTTTAACTAGCACGAATCATAGGCTTAAATCCTATGCTGTCATAGCTTAAATCCTAACTTGATAAGCATTTAATACATTTTCATAATAACAACATAAAGAGGATCACTGAAAGAAACACATTCACAAGGTACACAACAATTTATCCTGGGAAAAACCTAACAAAACTTCCTCAATATAGATTACCAGTATGCAATGACCAAAGAACAAGGTCTCATAGATAGAGAAACCAAACCTCAAGCATAAGAGCCAAAACACCAAAGACACTGGTCCTCCTCCTTCTTTGTCTCTCCTTCTTTCTCTCTCTCTTGTGCAATACAAGTGTGAGTGAGTGTGTACAAATGAGGGAGGGCGCCTCCCTATTTTTACTAAACTTCCCAACTGACTTTTACCCTAACTGGGCCGACCTACCTTACTGACAGGGCCAACCTACCTAGGTAAACTTCACAATAGTAATTATATTCATCTTTTCTGGGTGCTATTGACCCGATTTACAACTGAGGGTTTACCTCATGACATTTACATGACCTTTTACTTAGTAACATCTCTCGAAGGAGGAATAATAATAATGTGAAGTACAAGTAGAATATTCTTTGAAGTTACATTTTTTCAACATGGAGCTTGAAGCCCATTGCACTTAGTTGTAAATGTTCTTGAACCCATACACATGGCATGTGGACCACTTGATGGACATGGTATTGGTTCATTATAATGATGATGTCCTTGTATCCTTGATAATAATGGTCATGATGATGATCTTGATGTGGTCATGAAGCCCTTGGACATGGTAGCATGTCTTTGATATCCTTGATGGTGACTTATGATGATAGAACCCACAAGGTTGTTGAAGAAGCTCTCATGAAGTCTATGACATGGAAATAAAGCCCATAAAACCCTCATGCATGTTAATTAAACCCTTATAAGTGCTTGAAGAAACATTCAAAATTTATCAAGTCAATTTTTGATGTTTGACACAAATTGAAGAAAAGAACGGTAAAGGACCATGTTATTGAAAATAATCCCTTCATAAGGTGATAGTCCTCGTCAATCCCTTTCCATTGATATGTCGAGTGTCTCCTAACTCCTTACGGTTGATGAGTTTTGATTTTTTAAAGTCAATGTATTAATTTTCCCCTTTGCAAGTAGGTTGGCCTGCTAAAAGAATTCAATTAATTTTTAATTGAAACTACTACAAGCCAGACATGATTTTTAATGTCTGCTTGGTCTTCTTTCTTTGACTTAGTCTTTTTTTGTTTTTTGTTTTAAATAATAATTGTAATGACAATTATTAATTAATAATAATTATTAATTTTTAAAATAATACTAATTTTTTTTCTAATGGGGAGCACTAAAAACTTAAAAAATAATAAATATGATTATTAATATAATAATAATAGTATATATTAGTGTATAGATATATAAGGGTTGGTCAAAAACCTGTGTGGGTCAAAGACCTAGTTTTGGAGAAGCTCCAAAAAATATTGGCCATGAGCCAGAATCTGCCCAAGAAGGGGCTCTAATACCAATGGAACAGTAAAAATATGTTTCTTACGGAAAGATCTAGCATAAATAAGATAAATATTCTATGAATGAATAAAATATAAAATAATAAAAGATATAAGATGTGATGATTTACAATTACATTGGTATGGCTTTATATAAGCCTTATTGTGCCTTTTCAAATGAAATGGTACATCTCTTTACTTTTTCTAATTAATTAATTAATCATTTCTATTTATTAATTATTAATTATTAATATTAATAATTAATGTTGGTACTTAATGTTTATATATAGTTATATGTCTTATTATGTTATATATATTTTTATATAACACTTTGACTAACTCATACCACATAGGCCTAAGCTTATCTTTGTAAAAAACACCCCAGAGCAATATTAATGTGATTGCCCTAGATGAACTAGCATTTTATAGACAAGGAACTCATAACATCTCATTTTACAATTCCCTCGCAGTGGATATGGAACATGCAGATACAATCCAAAATGAGAAGAAGAAGAAGAAGAGGAGGTGCATGCTTATTAGAGATCTGGTACTGCAATCTCTTTTGTATATCGTCATCTTCATTCTTCATTATCTTCCTAGTGCAAGTTGGGTGGTAGCATTACTATAGCCCACCTCCTGCTTATCCAATTGATTGCTCCACTGACGATGTTAAAATACTTAACTACTTGTGGATCTTTTGTGGTCCATATCTCTAGCCTAGTTTGCATTAACAAAACCTTGTATATCTATCTCCTTGTGAGGTCCAGGCCTTCCTTAGTAGCATTTTGCATAATCTGATGTGCCACGCAAACATTTGAATACCCCCTTACAACTGTGCAAATGTTCCTTCCCTGGTTTTGACATATACTTGCTGAAACTCCCACTGCATGGGCAATTCCTATTCTAGTATGGACCATAATATACATTAGACTTCCAACAACACTAGCATAGGGAACATGGGACATGTTTTCGACCTCTTCTCGAGTCTTGGGACAATGATTTGCAGGTAACATTGCACCTATAGGGATGGGGACCTTTATTGGTTTAAATTTTCGCATATTATGTAGAAATATTGACAAAAAATTTAGACTTTTGTCAAACACTTAGTTTACTCAGATTTCAGACTAAAAACTTGTAATTTATAAAACGCTTCTCATGCATTTAAATCAACAACCCAACAAGCTGAAACACTGAAACTAAGTCTGTAGCAGTGGAAAAATCACATAAAAAAACAACAGGCTGATAAACCCATAAAACAACAGAAATTTGGTCAATGTGACCCTAGAAAAACCCCACCCTAGGGAAAACCAATCCAAGAGAATTTTATTGCAGCATTTTCAGGCAAAAATTAATTTACAACAACATTTATATCAGCATTAAATGACTGTACAAGTGCCTCGATTTTTGTGCAACACCTTGATTTTCGTGCCCAGCTGACAGTACGACCTATATGGCCTCCACATCAACAACCCATTTTGAAATTTGTGCCCAACAGTCCTTGAAATTCGTGCACAACAACCCATACACTGTACAACCCTCGAAACTGATGCCCAACAGTCTGTACAATGTACGACCCTCCTCGAAAATCATGCCCAGCAGTCTGTACAATGTATGGCCCTCCTCAAAAATCATGCCCAACAAGTACAGTACGGACTGTACAACCCAACAAAAAATAAATGTCTTGGGAAACGTGCCCAGCTCCTTGGGATTCGTGCCCACTTGAGAAAAATGCAACTCCCTCTCTCTCTGAAAATAACCCAGCCAAAATGCTCACTCTTGGAAATACTTTCCTTCTACTTGTCTTGCACACTACCCTAGGCTCTCTCTTATAACTTGAGAGTCACTTTTCATCTTCCCAATCCAGCAGGAACCGTTCCAGGTGATTGGGAACTTATTGGGAACTTTTACTCTCTAAAATCGGGAACCTAGGGACTTTTTTTTGCACGTTTCCTTCACTGGGAACTTCCACGCATTCATGATCGCCATGTTGGTTGTTAACAACATTCTTATTTCCTTGCGACTGTACATATACACGGTTGACTCAATTTTTTCTCTAGAAAACTAAGTTGCAATAAAAGTCTTTTCGTGCTACCTTGTCAAGTTGGTGCATTGATCTCTGTCTATTGCTTGTGCTAGAGTATTCACTTGTCCCTACGCTGAATTGCAGTTACCGTTAATCAATAATAAATGTAAGTCTATTCTGACTTTTTATATATTATTAAATAAGAGAACATAAATATATTTATTTTACTATATACTTTATGAATAAAAAGTAAACTTTTAACTAATTGGAAATGGTTTTAGATCTTACTTTAAAACTAAATTCATATATTACTTTTAAATAAAAATTATTTTGTTTTTTATTTTATAATAATTTAAATTTGAATATTTATACACCTTTACAAATACCCTAGCATAGAATGTTTTGTAAACATATAATATTCTAATACATTTTAATCATAGTTGACACAAAACTGAAAACTTACTTTATACATATAGCCACAAATATAGGGACTATAACTTCTAAAAGTCCCTATTTTAGAAAGAGTCTACTTTATATAATCAATGACGTGGATGGTAATCTTGATTTTATTGCCATTTCCATCTGCTAAGAAGTTCTAGTTACAACTATAATACAAGGGATAAGTCAAATCATTTGATTTGTGTTAATGTTACTTTTCTTCTCTTATGCTTCTTCTCTTCTCATGTTTTTTTAATTATTTTATTTTTATATTTTTTTAATATATATTATTAACGTTCCCAACCTGTCGTTTTCTGCAAATTTTGGGGGAAACTTCTAGATGTATCCGATACTCGTACCCACGTGCCCTACATTCCCGCGTTCTGGAAACTTCTGCAACATAGCATATAAAGTACTTCTTGCTTTTATAAAGTTATTAGGGGCCACATTAGATGTTTTTCCACCCCTAGGCACCCAAGGTGGAAAAACACTTGCCTTGGTACAAATTTTAACACTCCCTCTTACCGAGGAAAGTGTTTTTCACAACCCCCAACTTGTCCCTAAAATGATTGAACTTACCTCTTCCCAAGAACTTCGTTAGAAGATTTGCCACCTACTCCTCAATAGGAATGTACTGCAACTCCATTGCAGCTCTTTGGACATAGTCACGAATGAAGTGGTACCTGATCTCATTGTGTATTGACCTGTCATGAAAAATTGGATTCTTTGAACGCTTGATGCAACTTTGATTATTATAGTAAATCATTGTTGGCCTCAACTCCTGACCAAATAACCCAACCAACAACTTGCGAAGCCAAATGTTCTCACCAATGCCTTGATTGGCTGCCATATATTTGCCTCTGCAGAATTCAGTGCAACAGAATTATGTTTTTGATCGAACGAAGACAATGCTGTCGAGCCCAAACTGAAACAACACCTGGATGTACTCTTTCGGTTCGTCACGCCACCTGCCCAATCAGAATTTGTATAGCCAATCAATCTGACTCCATCTGCTCTCTTGTAGTACAAACCAAAATCCACTGTACCATGCAAGTACCTCTGTTGCCCACCTATTTCGACTAGGTGGCAACTCCATGTACATGAAGATGTACATAATTGTACCTTAGAAAAATCTGAGGATTTTTCACTTCTGCAGGGCAATTGCCCCTTTGTAAAACGAAATGTCCGCTCCCCTGCGTGGGAAAATTAATGTAATTTTATGTGCTAGTGTGGGTCATATGATATGGATGCCACACCATGGAACTGGTTGTTAGGGAAGTCCCCTAATCGAGTGTTTTTCCCTTTCCAATTGATCTTGTTGTGTAAACGAGTTTAATCGGTTTGGTTTTCACTCAAAAAATCCTCCAAAGTGGTGACGGGCGTTCTACCAGTCAAGTCCATGAGGTGGCTAAGGCTTCAAAGTGTGATTCATGACCATGCTAGACACTTGTATAGAGTCTTGCGGAGTTTCGTTGTGTTGTTGTATTTTATTTATATTTTCTGGTTAATTAATTTCACTTCTTGGTGATTAATTAACTCAGTTTTTGATGTAATAATGTAATTGCTCAAGCACTGGCATTTTGTAATAGGGGCTATGAATGCAAAGTTAATTGCTATGAAACCCCCTAAGCCACTGCTTCGAGTCCCATGTCATTCTGACAGGTGGTTGAGGAGATAGACCATTTTTGTCTAAGCAAGGTCTATTTTTTCCTAGGGAATTAATTAATTTCCCTAAGTCAAAATTCACATTTTTTGATTTTGAAGTAAAAAATCAAAAAAATGCCATGGTAATTTGGTTTGGGGGTTCCTAAGCCTAGGAAAATTTATTTCAAAGTTTTCCACCCCCCCATGGCCAGGATATAAATTTTTCAATTTATTTTTAATTTTTCCTAAGTAAAAAACTAGAAAAATTTAAAAAGTAAATTAAAAAATTAAATCTAAGGTGAATTAATTTTTAGCCTAAGTCTAAGGTTAAATTTTTTTTATGGAGCAATGGCTAAGGTTAAAGCCAAGTCTAAATACCACATCCAAGTTAAAACCCTCACCATATATGGAGGGCGTCATATCAAATATAGAAGATGGGGCGCTAGTATGAAGAAACTCCACCATAAATTGGAGGGGGCGTCAACCTAAAGGGAAGCATCCAATGCAAAGTTTAGAGGGGCGCTAGCAATGGAGGAAGGCGCCATTAATGGAGGCCGTCTACCAAAAAAGGAGGGCGCAAGCATAATGAGGGTATCCACTATATTAAGTGGGGCGTCCAAGCTAAATGGAGGCGCTACAATCAATATAGAGAAGGCGCTAGGGTAAAACGCTAGCCATATTTGGAGATGGGCGCTAAATAAGAGGACGCCCACACATATTTAGAGGAGGTGCTATTTTAAAGAGGGCACCATATTTGGAATCTCCACCAAATAAAAGGAAGCGCCACCACATAATGAAGACGTCCCCAATATGGTGAAGGCGCTAGCCATTAGAGGAGCGCTAGCTACATGTGGAGACACCCAGTTTGGTGGACGTCCAGCCAAAATAGAGGGGGGCGCCTAAGTGGGCCTACTTTATTTTTATTTAAAACCTAAAGGCAAGATCTAGGGTGAGCATTAAGTCAAAAACCTAGATCTAATGGTGAGGATGCTCAGAACATGGATTAAGCACTCTGGCCATTGATTGAAAATTAATCCAAGGGTATGGATTGATTGAGAAGAATGTAAAGTCAAATACCTAGATCTAGTGGTGAAGATTAAACCCTAGATCTAGATCTAGTCTCAGCCATTGATCTTCAAGGGGTTGGGGTTTGCCTCAACTATATAATGAGGGTCTCACTCCCTCATTAACATGATCTCTCATGCTATTGTTATGCTGCTGGAATATTTCTTCTTACTTTCTCATATTTTCTTGCCACATATTTGTATTGAAGCTTTGCCCTAGTTGGGCCATTTAATAGAAGAATTCTTTGGAGGGACACTGTGCGGAAATATTTTCATGATCCATTTCTTGTGAGGTAACATGTATTTTTCTTAGTTTGCATTTTTGTAATATCCTAGTTAGCTCTCCACAAAGTGTTTTGTGGAGAGATTAGAGAGTAAAAGTGTTTTTATTCTCTTATATGAATGTTTTAACATTTTTCTTTCAAAGTATTTTGCAGGAACTGTTAGACATTCATCACTAGGTTTACAATTTGTAGATCTAGATTTATTTGCAGGTTGTCCAAGCAAGGAGATCTCTCCAAGGGCTTCATTTCGGCAAATTTTAAATTCGGCCATTGACTTCCAGCCTTTCTGAAATTGAGTTTTATTCACTGTATAGTGAATATAACCCTTGTTTTAGGGCCCCAACCTATTATATATTAGTATAGGCTTTTATTTCTGCTATTTAAACATCATTTAGGTGGCTGGAAACTCATTTTCCAGCCCTCTAAATCTCATATTTCTGCCATTTTTACATTCAGATTTTTACTGTAAATTTTGTAAATTTTGTACTAAATTTTTCTGATAAATCTCTTTAGTGTTTTCTGTGATTTCCAGCGAAGATAGCTTGCTGGTTTATGACAGGTTATGCACAAGTGAAGGAGAGTTGTTGCCCGAATAGTCCCAGGATTTCCTCAAACTTCAACCAATCCAAAAAGGGGTTCAAACCCTCACCTCTCTCTCTCATTTTTTCTGATTATTGTAAACCCCAACGAGAGTTTCTCTTGGGGTATTCTTCAAAGCTTATAAGCATTTGTAATCCATAAGTAAATAGATTAGGAAGTAGAGTAGGAAGTAGGATACTAGTGGTTTAGATTTCTGTTTATGCAATTTTATTTTTCCGGTTAAAAAAGTAATCATACAACCCATCCAATCTTGTGTATCCTCTATCCACTTGTCATCTCCCTTTAGGGACTTCAAGCTGGATATGAAAAGCAGGAGAAGTGGGGGCTTAGGTAATTAAAACAACCCTCTTTTCTTGTACTACAATCAAACACATTTTATTTTCCAAGTCCAAGATCAAATACCGGCACCTCCCATAAGGGATACAACTTGGTTGATCTTGTTGATCATTTTAAAATAAACGTTGCATGCTAATCACCCAGATAAAATTTACTCCTAAAACTTACCAACAATAACTTCCCATATCCTGCTCCTCTACTCGGTTATCACCCTTCGGGGTACTCACGAGATACGACCAGGGGACAGGGAAGTCTTAGTTTAATAGGCATCCATCTAGTAATTTTCTGGTTGATTAAAAACAGTGACCTCGGAGGCGACTTGGGGTAGTAGACCGTGGGGGGTCTCTAGGCGCTTTGACGTCCCCCTTGTTGAGCACCAGGCCATTGGGGTTTGATCTGTGAGCTACGGGTGGGCTTTGTTCCCACTTTGTTGAGCGCAACAGCACTCCCTCTTCGACTTGAGGAGAACTAGATCGGGGTAGTCATACCACTGGTTCTAAAACTTAAATCCAAGAAGAAAAACTTTAATAAAATTAACTAAAATAAACCAAGAGACATTGCAAAACCGGTTCTACAACACTTTTCCATTTCGGCACTCTTTCACTCCAGCATTGCACTACAATTATTTACTTTCAGTTTTATTTACTTTTCAGTTACATTTACTTTCAGCTATACAATCGTTATGTGGTGAATGCTTAAATGCTTAAAGTCTTTCCATTGTTTAATTTACGGTTGGTTTAATAATTTTCACTTAAAGCACTTTTCTGCTATATTGGAAATCTTGTTTATATTGTCTATATTGGTAAATTATCTGTGTATTGCTTAATATTTTGGTTCATTGTTGTTTATAGTTGTATCATTCATTTATCTCATTGTTAAACACCTAAGTTGTAGTTTAATTATAACTTAAATCTCTAATCTATTTTGTAAGCTTGTAAAGTGGTAATCTGTCTTTAGACTCCATTTGTAATAGGCACTGGTCTTGTTTTATCTAAAGGTTTGCTTGTCATTTAAAGGAAATCCTTGCATCTACACGCTGCTTGTCATTCTTTAGATAATATAGAGTCTTAGCCTCATTCTTTTTAAACGATCCCTTTAATTAATTTGTAATTAATTAATAAACCTGGAACTTAGTTTTCCCATAGGGACTACCCCCCTTGGCTCTGTTGGGATCTTGCCTAAACGGAGGAGTTGTTGACTGTGGTGACAGTGGTCCCCAGCTCTCACTTGCTCCCAAGGACACACATAGCAGGTCGTGACTTTCCTGCGTCTTAAAGTGTGAATTAGGCGGCAACAACCTCAACACATGTTTTGTAGCAATCCAGTGAAGTCTCTGAGGCTCCACCATGAATTGGCTCATAATGTTCACTGCAAAACAAATATCCGGCCTGGTGTTGACCAGATACATCAATGAACAAATTTTTCGACGATATAGTCAGATCCACCAAGTTTCTCTTAGAAGCATGAAGCTTCTTCTAGTTGGTGATCATAGGTGTAGTCATCGGTCTGCAATCCTGCATTTGAAATCTCTCCAGAATATCCATAGCATACTTATCCTTTCTGAGAAAGATGTGCCCCAACTCCTGCACACCTCTAGACCCAAATAGTAATGCATCAATCCAATGTCCTTCATCTCAAACTCCGATGCAAGATCTTTCTTGTACTCTGCAATGAGCTTGTCTGTACTTGTAATGATCAAGTCATCTACATACAATACTAGAATAAGTGGATCTTCACCAAACACAATGTAGTAAAGGTTTGGATCTGCCATGCTTTTTTGGAACCCCAATTCCTACAGATATGCATCAATCCTGGAATACCAACCTCTCATTTTTTGCTTTGGCCCATTAAGGGCTTTCTTCAACCTGCACACATGGGACTCTCTCCCATCCACCTTGAATCCCTGTGGCTACTCCATGTACACCTCCTCTTGTAAGACACCATTCAAAAATGTTGTCTTCACATCCATTTGATGAATGCCCCAACCCATCTTTGTAGTAATAGAAATCACTGATCTGATAGAGGAGTACCTAGCCACTGGTGCAAACGTCTTATCATAATCAACTCCCTCTATTCGTGAGAAGCCACGTGCCACAAATCGAGCCTTATACTTTTTGATGCTGCCATCTGCAGCAAGCTTGATTTTGTGGAGCCACTTGGAAGTCACAATTGACTTTCCTTCTTGTCTCGGAACCACCTCCCACACATCATTCTTCATGATGGAACTGTACTCTTCCACCATGGCATTTCTCCATACTTGATGTGTAGCTGCCTCCTCAAAACTGAAAGGCTCCGACTCGCAAAGACTAGTCACCACTGCCATGTAGCTGGAAAATCTCTTTGGTGCTTTTATGTTAATGGAAGTGAAATATTTAAAAGAAAAGGAGTTTTTACAACAGCAATAAGATGAACAACCGATAACATTATTAGTATTAAATGTGCTATAGTCATAATAATTAGTACAATAAAACATTTTAGAAGTGTTTTAGTCTTCCATCTGTTGTCAAGCTTTGCTTCTAATATGAAATGATTTATGAAACATTGAAATCACACAAAAACTAATTTCTATATAAAATACAAGTTCAGTGCCACTGTTTAAAGATTACTTAGTTTTGGAAACTAATCAATGGCGTTTTTGCAGTCACGTGGACACAATGATTTGGGTTTTCTGGATATGTTTTCGCCATCTGAGCTTACAAGTAGATACAAGGTGATTTATGTAGATTTTTTTGTTTTAATTATTTTCAATTTTCTGATTTTGATATAGAAAATAAATCAAGTAAAAAATTCTATGATTGATTTTGATCTAGAAAAACAAGTAATGAATTGGAGGGTTCATTCTTTGCTAAACATTTTGATGATATATTATTATATACTACTTACTAGCCATATTTATTCGATACACTTGGTTTTTCTATAATATCTTCCAAACAGAACTTAGATAGGGAGTCATGCTTCAAGTGATGTTTTTAAGTATCTTTGACTCAATGAAGTTGAAAGTAACTTGGACAAACCAATTTTTAGTGTACATTTGGTTCTAGTTTATGGCTTTGAGAAATATGCCTCTTTTTATGCTACAGGATGCTATTCTACCTCCAAAATGGAAGGCATTTCAAACAGTTATTTTTCTTGGGCAGGTGACTTGTTGATTCAGTTGAAATCATTAAAATTTCAAGTTCTGTTTGTTCCTTTTTCCATAATTTGTTTCATGTTATCAACACCAAGTCAATGGTGCATTGACAACATTTCTTGTCTTCATTTATTTCTTAATTAGTAAGATGCTTATGCTTACAATCTCACCCATGTAAGTATTAGAGATGTCTTATAACTTGGAATAACTAAAATGCTTCTAGCTTTCACTTCTTGTTAAAAGTTACATAGGTATGTCAGAAACTGAAAGAACATTGTAAACTTGAATCAATGTCTACAAAATTACAAATGACCCAAAGATATTCAATAAGTCTACTACTATTACGGCATTGCAAAGAGCACTTATCAAGAGGGGTAATAGAGCAGTATAAATATTCAAGTACACTAAAAGGCGTGCTTGTGATAAAGAAAAGAGCATCTATGTTATGGATACCTCAGAATATGTACTGTTTCCAGCTTTAGAAGAAGCACCGTTATCTCTTTTAGCAGTGATGAAATTAAATTTGAATACTTAGTTTTTTGTTAGATGGGCCAGGTTTAGATAAAGGGTGATTTAGAGGCTGGATGGAAGCCTTAGAATAGGATAGCTTTGTTGGAATTACTGGCTCTGTGGCCACCTAGCCCAACTATCCCTTAGTGGAAAACATATTTTATATTTTTGTCAACAAGCTTCGTTGACTGAGTACTTGGTTATGGGCCCCTTGTTCAGAACCGTCCATGGATTTTGTATTGGTGGTTTCTTCTATCCGTTTGCCTATTTATATGCACAACGCTGAAGTATCAATATTACTATATATGCATGGCATTGAGTATTAGCAGTGTTACCAACTATGTTGTGTTAAGATTTCAATATTTATACAAGATCTAAAAACATTTAGCATCATAACCATATACAATAGGATCATTGAAAGAAAGACAAGCACATCCACACAAAAGAACATAGAGATTTATCCCGGGAAATCCTCATGGGGAAGAAAACCCAACAAAACTTCCTCGATATAGACTTCAACCAAGTACAGTGTAAGACAAAGAATAAGACTTATAAGACCCCAAGAATAATACTGGACTGCCTCCTCTCTCCCAGATGGACTACTTTTTCTCTCTCTAGCGCAATTGCTAAGTTATGCTGCTTTTTTGCTTGTCCAAATGAGGGAGGCGCCTCTCCTATTTATACCGATCAGTGGAGAAGTCTAATAACCCAACTGGGCCGACTGGCCTTGGGGGACTCAAAAATACTTTTTAATAATACTTTTGTGGGTACCCTTGACCCGACTTACAACGAAGGTTTTACCTCAAGACTTTACATGACCAAACATGGCCAATACATCAATGACATCCCTAATCGGAGAAACAACATCTTCGAAAGGGGTAATAACAACAATAATACAAAATAGAATATCTTCTGCAGTTACATTTCTTTAACACTCCCTCTTAACAAGGAAGGTATTCTATAACACAACATTACATCTGTACAACTGACTGGTAAGTCTATACGTCACAGGAAGTTTTCACAACTATATCAACATCATCATTATCCTTGGGATATCGCTATCACGAAACATCACATCTCGATCTTCACATCACAAGCATCGTATCTAAGCATCGCATCGTCATCACTTCTCATCACATCATCATGACTATCATATCTCATCGCATCGTCACGAGCATCACATCGTCATCGCATCATCACGAGCATCACACCTCATCGCATCGTCATCGCATCATCACATCTCATCGCAACATCACAAGCATCACATCTCATCGAATCATCACGTGCATCACATCTCATTGCAACATCACGAACATCACATCTCATATCATCATGAGCATCACATCTCGTTGCATCATGAGTATCACATCTCGTTGCATCATCATAAGCATCGCATCATCACGAGCGTAACATCTCGTCGCATGATCACGAGCGTCACATCTCGTCGCATCATTATAAGCATCGCATCATCACGAGCGTCACATCTCGTCGCATCATTACGAGCAATACATCTCATCGCTTGTATCCTTATCATGAACATCACCTGCAATAAACACAACATCGCAACTTAATGTGAAGTCACCCACAACATCAAAAGATACTGGGTTGTCCGCAAATGAGTGCAGGACCACAACGCTTGCAAATGAATGCCATACCACAACGTCCGCAAATGAATGCTGGACCACAACGTCTGCAAATGAATGCCAGACCACAACGTCCGCAAATGAATGCCGGATCACAACGTCTGCAAATGAATGCTAGACCACAACGTCCACAAATGAATGCCAGACCGTAATGTCCGCAAATGAATGCTGGATCACAACGTCTGCAAATGAATGCCAGACCACAATGTCAGCAAATGAATGCCGGACCACAACGTCTACAAATGAATGCCAGACCACAACGTCCGCAAATAAATGTTGGACCACAACGTCTGCAAATGAATGCCAGACCACAACGTTCGCAAATGAATGCTGGACCACAACGTCTGCAAATGAATGCCATACCACAACATCCGCAAATGAATGTCGAACCACAATGTCTGCAAATGATTGTCAGACCAAATCTCGTTGGGATCTTCCTATTTGAATGTCGGACTACGTCTGCAAATGAATGCCAGACCACAACGTCTGGAAATGAATGCCAGACCATAATGTCCACAAATGAATGTTGGACCACAATGTCTACAAATGAATGCCAGACCACATCTCTTTGGGATCTTCCTATTTGAAGATACAACCAACCTTCATGGGATCTTCCTTGTGAGGATACCACCAACCATGTTGGGATCTACCCTTAGTGATACGACCAATCATACTGGGATCCACCCTCGGTGATGTCGCCAACCATATTGGGATCTATCCTACGAAGATACGACCAAGCTCTCTATACTGGGGCCCATTATTCTTTTCTTGTACACCCACAACTTGTTCCTTTGTAGGAACTGGAGCTTCATGACTCCTCTGCACCATATCCCGGACTTTATGAAACATCGGGTTCTCTGCAACTTTGGTTGTCACAACACATATCAGTTGCATCTATCTCGACATCAAACAATCTTGCCATATTGCTTCGCTACAGGTTGAATCATGCTGCAATGTACTCATCCTCAGCTGTACTGAGGGCAACAATGGTTTGCTTTCTGACAAGCCATGAGATCACACTTGATCCCAAACTAAAACATCATCTTGAGGTGCGCTTTCTAACACTTCCTCTTTTGCATCTATAATGAGTTTGTCCTCTCTTGTCAGGTCATCAACATATACTAGTCTTTCGCATTCAACCTTAAGGTAAAGGTTGGAACCCGCTTTACTCTTGGTAAAGCCTTAGTCCATTAGGAAGTTGTCCATCCTATCGTACCATGTCGAACTCGGAGATCTTTTGCAGTCACTCCCTCTTTCTAGGGAGGTCTTTTCGGACTACACCAAGCTTGTCTCGAAAGTGTTCAAGCTTTACACGAGACAGAGGCTTAGTCAACACATCTGCCACATGTTCCTCTGTAGGAACATACTTGAGCTTTACAACTCCCTTCTGCAACTTGTTCTTTATCATTCTCCTTTTGTAAATTCACAACTGCATCGTACATCTGCAACTTCATCATTTTTTCTCTTGTAGGTGATTGGATACAATCCTTCCTACAAGTCAAATACAGTTGTATGATTAGAAACATTTCATAACATATTCATAATGACAAATTCTTATGGATAAAGACATGCGTTATATAATTATGCAACTATTTCAGCTAATACAACATTCATCCATATCCCGTATACATACGGTAGCTTTCTAGATGCCTTCCATCTCCACAAAGACATTATGTCAGCAAAGAGGTTTCATTCTAGATAAGTAGCAATGGAATGTTGTACAATACATAAGCCACTTACCCATCATATGCATATTAGCAGTAAACTGTTCATAAATGCAAAACACTCTAACATGCATAATACACTTCCTAAATCTAGGAACATATCTATGTACATAACTGAACAACTAGATACATAGGAAAAGACAATTCAAATACTTATCTTTGTTTGTTTGGTAGACTCCATCTTGATCTCTGTCTTCTTGAATTACTGGAGTCTTTGTCAAATGTATTCAACTTCATCGTCCGATTCTGAGGATCTGTTCCTATCTTTCTCATGATCGGAAATACTAAGCAAGTCTTCTTACACCACATATCACATAGAGCTGTGTATTTGTGTTGAATCCGTGTGTCCCACCAATGCATCCCTTCTTATCCAATGCTGAAATGGATAAGAGTATGATCTTTTATCATCATCGGTATAATTCTCTTGGATCGTATTACTTGAGGAATCTTCCCTTGCTTTCTTCTCAGATGCAATATATTCATCCTTGGTTGCACTAAGAGAAACACTCATTTGCTTTTTTGCAACATGTTGGAGTGATCCTTCTGTTTGTAGCGCTACCAACCCAGTCATCATATCTTTGCAGTACCCTTTAGGTACCACACCATTTGTTCTGCATATTTTACTTGGATAAGGAAAATATCCTCTGATTTCATATTCCTCTAATCCCAAGAATCATGCCAAGATTCTCGAACTTTGAGATCTACCGTAGTCACTCCTTCTGAGGTGGAGCCCCATCCTCCCTCTGTATATTGTATTTTCTGCATCAGGACATTGGAGTGACAGGTAGCCTCTGCTGCTAATCTTCTTTGCATCCATCTATGTCGCCTGTCAAGGTCACTAGATATCAAGATCTTTCATCTCGAAATTTGTTGCAAGTTTCCTCTTGCACCCATCTATGAGCTTCTCGTCCTTTGTAGGCTTCTATCTTCAACCTTGTAGTAAAGGTTGGGATCTCCATCACTCTAGTTGATCCTCAAGCTCCTCATGTAACTCTATGTGCTATTCCATGGGTGCCTGCTGAGCTTGTACAAATCCTTCTGTGCATAGGTGGTTCTTTGTAGAGAGTCTCAAGCCTTGTAGGTTGCTCGATCTGTTCTTCTACTTTGATTACACCAACTGTCTAGTGTCATATCCACCACCGAAGAGGTGTGTCTAGCCCCTAGAGACGTGTCTTGCCATAATCGATTTTCTCTTTCTGATAGAAACCATAAACCTTGCTTTGTATTTTTTGATACTTTGATCTGCTGTATACTTTATCTTGTAGATCTTCTTGGAAGACTTTACAAAACTTCCCTTCATGTCTTGAACTTATATCCAAACATCATTTTGTATTATCGACTGGTACTTCTTGATCAAATCATCCTTCCATTCTTCCTTCTTGGAACATTCTTTCGCAAAGTGTTCTTTCTCAACACAACTGAACATCTAAGTTGTGAGATGTCCTTCTATTCTTTACAGGAATGTTCTTTCTTCATGTTCTTTCTCTTCTTGGTATCAATTGTTAAGGCTTGATTGTTATATTTGTCCATCTCTTCTTCTCTTGCCATCAATCAAGCTCCTTCTTACATGCATTCCTCCATAGGTGATCTTCCTTCTAGAACAACTCCATCGACTGAACTTGGAATACCATTCAAAGTTGTAATCTATGCTTTTGCTTCTTTGACATTGGCTCTAATGGCTTCTAATTGCTCCTTGAGCTGAGGTCTCCTTCTGAAGTAACATTGAATGTTTTTTGACATTTGCAACTTCACATCCTTGAGTTAAGTTCTCAAGGTCATCTTCGTATGATTTGTTCATTGTATCGAACATATCCTTGAGAGTCTTTAAGGATAATACATGTGATATCCAATGGAGACGAAAATACTCATCTTCTTGTGCTTTGCTTTGACTTCATCTCCCTCTGGATTTGCAGCTTCTTCTTTGACCAGAGATTGATGAGCAGATTGACCAGAGATTACTGAAACAGTATTGATGAGAGTGATGAGCAGATGACCAGCAACAGAAGTTGGTTGAGCAGCAGAGATAGTTGAGCAGATTGATGACACAGTGATTGCCATCAAGATTGCAAGTAGTGACTTGCACTTGAGGATTGGACTCCTCAAACCATTCTTAGTTGAAACTAAGAAAACTAGGTTGGGTCATATTACAGAGTTGGTGCTGATAGTAATCGAGAAGATTGTTGTCTTCCATGTACAATAAATAAAGATCAAATTACAAATATTCTTGTGTCTCTTTGATGTGATGAATGTGCTTATGACTCTTGGTTAATTTAATTGATGCATTTGATTATATAATGATTGATATACTCTGGTTGACTAAAAGAAGGTAAAAAGTTTATAAATTGCTGACACACTGATTCACCCCCCCTCTCAGTGTGGCCATTGTGTATATGGTGAATCAGACCCTCTTGTTGAAAGACTAATTTGAACCTCTTCCACTCATTATCCCAAGGCACTAAAGCTTGCATAAGTTGGGTCTTTTTTCTTTGCTTCTTTGGCATATATAATCATCGCTATTTTGTTCTGAGGCTGTGAACATCATCTCATATTTTGAAAAAGACCTAGTTTCCCATCATTGCTTCTATTCACCCTATTACTGCTGCAAAAAGAAACACGTCTATCCTTTGTATAGACAACCTTCTTCGGGCCATTCTCCTCCTTATTTAGGGGCAGATCTGAGTTGTGACTTCACAAGAGGTCTGATTTAATTAGCATCTTGGACATATCTGTTGCCTGCCCTTAGTTCACTGTTTAGGTTCAGATCAAATCCTTGCATAACACTCATTTGGAATCATCTGGAAGTCTTAGCATTTCATATTTCATCCAAAGTAAGCATCCTACTTAGAATTGATTGCTTAAAAATATCATAAGATCTTTGAGCCATTGGTTAAAGTTTTATTAGATGAATTTATGGTTACATGTTTAACTGGATGATATACTGCTTTAATTTGTTTATATCCTTAAAAGACAACTTTGAATGCCCTGGTTGCTTAGAGGAAGAAGTAAGTTCATATTGTTAGTTGCTCAAATTAATATTGAATCTGGTTTACTGCTCATAGTTGAGATGAAATGCTAATGCATAGATGAACAATTGAATGCTAAGAAGGTTTTGTTTCTCATTGCCATTTCAAATGAATGTGGTTTGATTGGCTATAAATACTTATCATTTAAAGGATCATAATAGGAGTTGGCATTAGGGGTATTCGTCAATTTCTTGCTTATATTGGAGGAGTTACTTGTTAAATAACTCATGGTGATTAGCATATGATAAGTAGACAAGTAAATGACATTGCTAATTGATGATCTTCACATTTGTTAATGAATGGTTGCAACTCATTTAGAACCTAGGCTCGTTTACTATTGCCGTTATATAAGTTGCTATAATTAAAGTGAATGTTTCTTAGACATTACCATGCTATATTGATTGCCTCTAAAAAAGCTAGATCTTGATTTTGCAGCAGAGCTAAACTCATCATATGTTTTACTAGCATTATTGATCATGAAATTATCATTGGAATGCTAAGTGCTTTATATCAATGTTATTGATGTTTAATGTTTAATGATACATTGTGAAGTCTCATAATGGAAACATATCATATTGTGCTCGTTGGGTTCAAATTGACAATTGGGTTTTGGCAGTAGAAGATGTGTTTGAGTGTCTATAAAGATATGCAGGAGCTGTTGTTAGGTAGGTAAACCTATGATCTTGGGGACTCGTATTAGTACAGTGACCAATGTTGGGACACGTCTTCTTGCAAATCCATTAGGTGCAAGATGTTGGACATCCCCTTTAACTCCGGTCTAGTACCCCTAGTTGAGTAGTACTGCATTAGACAACATTGGGAACAGATTTGGACCCCATGCGCCTTGTGTATATCGGGGACCCCATAGGAATCCTGAAACCAATCTATTAGCCATCTAATTGCTATAGTGCACCAAAAACATCATTCAAAATGATTACTCTTCACGCATCTGAGGGGTGGGGTGGTGTGCTAGGGGCACGGGGTGGTGTGCTAGGGGCACGGTCGAGCCTCCTTGGTTAATGCTCTGAAAGATTGGGTCGAGCATCATTGTTGATCTTTGCAGGTGGTTAGAAGGGCTATAGCGGTTAGATAATCCTGATTGATTATAAGCCTTGGTTTTGGGTTTTGTTTACTCTTTAAAATCCATTTGTCTATTTCATTTTTTTGAATTACTTTCTTTGTATCATTTGTTTATATAGCATTGATCATTTGAATTTTGAATTTTTATATCTCATTGAATATCTTAAGTAAGCACATTGAAATATAAAATATGGCTAGGCCGGTATTTAGGGCTAGATAGGTTATCTTTCAGCCTTAGAAAAAGCTTGGCTAGGGTCTCTCCTTGGTTAGTCAAGGCTCATTTATTGTTGGGCCTGGGAAACCTAAAAGTGGATTCCCTTCCGGTAGTGACACATTGGGTCAATCCTTACCATGTTTCTTTTCTCAGCCGATTCACTTGCCGATCTTGGGGCTGCTAGGTTGTGGATTAACAATACCCATTACCATGTTTCTTTTATCTCACAGGGATTCATCAACCTTGAATGTTAGAAGAGGTACAAGCAATGTTTTAAAACTCGGACTTAGACTTGGAATCGGTCAAGGATCAACTCGGACTTGGACTTGGAATCGATAATGAATCGGTAATGACTCGGTCGATTTGAATTTAATGACTCGGATTACTAAAAAAATACATAAAATATTAAATTTTAAAGAAAAACAATATTTTAAAGATTTTAATCCATGCTTGCAAAGCATTAGAGACAAAATATCTAACGTCTACTCATGCATATACCATATAAGTGTGAATATATCAAAATGGCATCAAGTGTACTGTGCAACATATCTAGAACAAAAAACATAATCAATGAGGCCTAAATGGCTTGTAGAGTCCAAAAAACAACATGCTATGATGTCATTACATCATATGTCAATGATCATACATCTCTTTTTGTTTAGCCTTCTCCTCTTCAAATTCATCAAACAGTGGTTGCAACTCCAACCTAATCTCACCAATAAACTTTGAATCAGCTTCCCATGGGGCAATATTTCCTCTAATAGCAGCCGACTGTTGTTTAAATCTATTAATGCCCCCTCCTTTAATCCATGTCTTGCAACACTTGCAATACATTTTTCCTTCAATGACATCAGCATGGATCCATGCTTGATCTTTTCCTTTTGGGGCCAATCTAGAATCTAAATGCAAAGCAAATCTAAACATGCAAAGAAAAAAGAAAAAAATCTTATTATTTTGGCACCAAACAATAGAAAACAAGACTGATATTTGTCAATTTAATGAGAAAAAAAGAAACAATGGCTAGCTGGAAGCTAACATACATCTAGGTAAGAGAAAACCAGTCTCCAACAATCCAACTCCTCCAATCATGTTTATTGTTCTTCACTGTTGGACGCTCCTCCAATCCTCCATGAATCCAAACAACAATAATGCCAAATGCTCACAAACATCTTACAACAGAAGTGTGAGGCAAATAGAGGGGTAGGGGGTCATCTTATGGCCTTAGGTTATGGTTAGAATAAGAAAAATCTTAAAAATAAAAAATAAACATGTTATTTTGGAGTCTGCATTCTTGTGGGTGTCTGCCACAGCTGACTCGGTTGACTCGGGTTGTAACTCGGTCAACTCGGCCGACTCGGCCAACTCGGACCCTAACTTGGCCGACTTGGACCCAACTCGGCCGACTAATTATAAAATCGGCCACCCAAGCCAAGTTGTAGGCCAAGTCAGCTCGGCCAGGGGTCAACTCGGCCAACTCGGCCAACTCGGACTCGGACTCGGCTGGTTTTTATAACACTGGGTACAAGAAGGGGTTTCCAACTTCTTCCCGCTAGGATAGGACAACTAAGTCTCCTCACTCCCAGCCACTCCACAAAGGACATTATCAGGATTAGCCTTGGCATATTTGTGGTGGTGGATGATGATGGCTCTACTTCAGATTTTGATGCTGGCTAGGATTTTTCTCTTTCTCATCCTCAATAGTTTGGCTACTTTGAGCAGGACCTGTCATTGTGTGCTTGTCACTATTAATCTGCCACAGTAATCTAGGGACAAAACACAAGTCTCATCAAAGATCAATAACAAAAAGGCATGAAAATGGTGTAATTGTGCTGCAAAATGAGTCGCCGCTCTGTATATTCACACAAAGAATGAGTAATACAATACAAGATCATGCTGCAAGCATGAATGACAAAGCAATTTGAATTCCCAAGGAGGTCATTCGAATTGAATGAGTGAGTCTAGCTTAACTGAATGTAAGCCACAGTTAACACTCAAGTTAACCACTGATCAAAACCCTAATTGACTCAACTGAGCCCTAACTGAAGTCAGAGTGCAATAAATGACCGAGTCTAACTGAAAGTAGCTCAGACACATGTCACTGCAAGCTAACCAACTAGTGGTAGCGCATCAATGACTTCAATGAACCCCGATGAGGTTAACTGAAGTGTAACTGAACATCAGAAGTGGTTGGAGGCGCCCCTGTTGACTCTAGTTCATTAAATAATCAATAAATAATCAATTTAATGAAGGAAGGCGCCTTCACTGCTTTGTTTAACTGATTGTAACCATCAGTTAGCAATATGGGGCATTAATGACACTCAGATCACCCTTGGAGTGCTCCAGTTAGCCTCCTCGAATGTAGGAGAAGGCTAAGTTAGCCTCCTTGACTAAAGGTAGGCGTGGGTGTGCTCATGCTGATGTCATCTAGTGCTCCTCTGATGTCAATTAAGTCAATAAAACTTAGGATAGTGGTTTAACTAGGCCAAATTGACCAAAAAGAGTGTGTATGGTGGTAAATGTCTCCAACACCCCCTTAAGCTATACTTAAGAGGAGTTAGAAAACATAAATGCATAAAAATGCTAGGGCCCCGACAACTAAGGCCATAGGTCACCCTGTACAATGCTGAAACTGAAACAATGCTCAAAAACAAACTAAGTGAGGAAAAGGGGGACAACCCAGTGGAAACCCCCCCCCCCTCAAGCTGAACACTGAAAGTAGTCTGATCACCCTGATGGACTCACCCCCAACAGGGAACAGAGGTAAGTGAACTTCTTTTCTGAAAAGCTCTTGGTGAAGATGTCTGCAATCTACTCATCAGTTGGGCAGTATTGCAGAATGATGGTCCTGTCATGCACTAGCTCCCTGATGTAGTGCATGTGGATCTCTACATGCTTGGTCCTCTGCCTGGTAACTGGATCTGTGGATATTTTAATAGCACTTTGATTGTCACAAAAGAGGACAGTGGACAAAGTACTACCAAGATCAAACTTTGAAAGAATGCGTTGCAACCAAATTGCTTGGATGCAAGCATTCACCGCTCCTCGATACTTGGCCTCTGCTGAAGATAATGCTATGGCAGCTTGCTTTTTGCTAGACCAGCAAATGGGGCCACCACCAAACATGAATACATATCCGGAAGTAGACTTTCGATCAATAGAATCACCCGCCCAATCGGAATCTGTGTATCCAACCAGCTTTAGCTCAGATTCTGCAACATAGTGAATGCTGTAGGTCTTGGTTCCCTGAATATACTGGAGGATCCTCTTGGCTGCCTTCCAATGAAGATCATGAGGCTGCTGCATGTATCTTGATACAACATTCACGGCATAATAGATATCAGGTTGAGAATGTGTCAAGTACAACAAGCTACCAATCAGCTATTGATAGATAGTGCAGTCCATGGGAGGTGTGCTTTTTCCTTCTTCAAGGCTGATACCTGAAAGGAAAGGGAATGGTGCAGGCCTACATTCAGCTATGTTAAAATTGACTAACATGTCTGATATGTATTTGCACTGAGTGACCATTATCCCATTAGAATTTTGCTCAATTTCGAGCCCCAAAAATTGTTTTAAGAGCCCCAAATCGCTCATTTCAAAAGCATTGTGGAGAGCAGTTTTGATGGCGGAAATGGAAGCAAGTGTGCTACCTGTGATCAGTAAGTCATCAACATATAAAACAATAATAATCAAATGACCATCAGACTGCTGTATATACACATTTGGATCTGATCTACACCTTTGGAAGTTTTGCGAGAGAAGGAAGGCATCCATCTTGGAATACCACTCTCTTGGGGCCTGTTTTAACCCGTATAGTGACTTCTTTAGCTTTCAAACCAAAGATGGATCAGAGATGTAGCCCTTAGGCTGCTTCATGTATATCTCCTCATGAAGATTTGCATGTAGAAAGGTTGACTTAACATCCATATGATGCACTACCCAGTGCTTAGATGCTGAAATAGCCAAAACCAGGCGGATGGAGTCCATTTTTGCAACCAGTGCAAAAGTCTCATGGTAGTCCACACCTTGGACCTAAGAGAAACCTTTTGCCACCAGTCTTGCCTTATATTTGTAAGTGCTGCCATCAGCAACAACCTTGGTCCGAAACACCCACTTGCATTGAATCAATTTCCTTCTCGGAGGAAGAGAAACTAGCTCCCAAGTAGTGTTTTTCTGCAGAGAATTCATCTCTTCATCCATGGCAACTTGCCATCTCGGATCCATCCGAGCATGGTAGTAGGATTTTGGGTCTGAACTAATCATCAAATAACAAGTTTCGGATAGCAAATTATCAGGACAAGAGAGCGCAATACCTGCTCTTTGGGAATCAGATCGGGTTCTCCTTGGATCATCCGGATTTCCAATGTTATCTCCTGCGGAGGAGAGTGTCTGTCGGGCCCATGTGGAAAGATGATTTTGTACTCAGGTTCTGATTCAGCATTTGATGTTTGCTGCACATTGATATCAGAAATCAGAGGATCCAAATCAGGGTCATCACCCCCAATTTCATCATCCAAATATTCAGTAGAATAAGAAGGAAATTCAACAGTTTTCTCCTTCACTAGTTCCACCTCATGAAGAGGCTCATCGAACTTGACACTTCTCTCGATGATGAGCTGTTTTGTTTTGATATCCAACAGCTTGAAACCTTTTGATTCATCAGGATACCCAATAAACAGACATTCTATGCTTTGCGGTTGCAAAGCCCTTCTTTTATCAAGTGGAATTCGGGCCCATGCAGTGGACCCAAACACCCGCAGGTTCAACACATCTGGCTTGTGTTCGAAGTATGCTTCGAAAGGTGTCTTCCCTTTCACGGGTGAGTGTGGCACCCTGTTCTGAATGAATGTTGCAGCAGGCATGGCTTCGACCCACAAATTTGCAGCCAACTTCTTTGATTCCAACATATAGGTGGTCATCTCCTTGAGAGACCGATTCTTCCTTTCTGCTACACCGTTCTGCTGGGGAGTGTAGGGAATTGAATGTTGGACCTGAATACCACTTTGGGAGCATATGTGCAGCAACTCATTACTGACATACTCTCCGCCATTATCAGATCTCAAGATCTTGATCTTAAGCCCAGAGGCATTTTCGATCAAGGCCTTCAGTTCAGAGAATTTTTCACATACTTCAGACTTTTTTTTGAGAAAGAAAACCCATGTGTACCTTGAAAAATCATCAATAAAAGTCAGAAGATACCTTGATCCATTCATGGATGCGACAGGCATCGGACCGCTAATATCAGAATGTATCAGCCCCAATATGCATG
Organism: Pseudotsuga menziesii; assembly: GCA_001517045.1. NCBI lineage: Eukaryota > Viridiplantae > Streptophyta > Pinopsida > Pinales > Pinaceae > Pseudotsuga > Pseudotsuga menziesii. The sequence continues at coordinate 296,019 of LPNX010354668.1, forward strand.
TAGCTCAGTTTGCCTTCCCCCGATCGTACTTGTGCTCAGGGTGTTTTCCAACCACACAGCCCTTGCAAATTCCAGTGGTTGCCTTGATGACCGGGAGGCCTTCAACCATGGAGTTTTTCTGTAATTGCTGCAAATATTTGAAATTTAGATGGCCAAACCTTTCATGCCACAACGTACTAACTTCATTTCCATGAGTTAGCAGTGCAGTGGGCTTTGCATCTGCCACAAAGTGGGAGAACTCATAGGCTTTTGCATGATGGTTTGCAAGGCCTTTAGCAATGAGTTTCCCGGATGCAAGTTCCGTTATCTCAACATCATTCGGGCTGAAAGATACTCTCTTAGGCACTTTTGTATGTGTCATCTGATAGACACTAAGGAGATTTGATGCCAGAGACAGTACATACAAAACATTTGAAAAATAGCCATTCTCAAGATCAACCGTACCTTGTCCTTCTAAAATGATGGTGGAGTCATCTCCCATGTGGATGGGGATGGATTTGCTGGTCTCCAAGGATGAAAATGAGTCTCTTTCAGCCATCATGTGGTTCGAAGCTCTAGAATCAATCAAGAGTGCTTTGGACTTCGAAGTGCTTGCCATGAGGGCATGACCTTTTTCATGCTGTGGTTCCTGATCTTGCTGATCTCTCCTTCGAAATCTTTCTGGAAGATTGATGTGATTTCTCTCAAGGAGAGAGGTAGCTTCATCAAGCTTCTTCTTCATGCAGGCATGTTCAGGGTGGAAGCCCTTCCCGCAGTATGAACACTTGACTTTTTCCTTTCCATGATGCCCTTTCCCTTTGTTCTTCTTTGAGCCGGAAGACTCATCATGTTGCTGGTTTTCAACTTTAGGCTTAGGATCTTCGAATTTAGTTTTTGGGTTCTTCTGCTGCTTTCCTTTACCCTTCAGATCTTTGGGCCCCGAGACATGGAGGGCTTGATCACAGGAGGATCTGATGATCCCCATCTGGACAAGCTTATCATGTTCACTTGTTAGGGACTCAATGAAGGCATTGAGTGTAGGCATCTTCCATCCAAGGGTTGTGAGCTTCCCCGCACAGAATGTAGAGACAAAAACTGAATAATCAGCTCCAAGTTTGGAGAGTATGGCGAGGATGAGCTAATCATCCTCTTTCTCCACTTTGCATTGCTTCAACAGTAAGACATTGTGCTTGAACTTTGTGAAAAAGTCATTCAAGGTATCGAAATTGGAAGGCTGGAGAGACATCAATTCATTTTCGAGCTGGTAAACTCTCAAATCATCCTGCTTTCCATACAGGGCTTTCAATTTGTCCCAAATTTCCTTTGGAGTCTTCAATCCTGAAAGATGGAAAAGAAGATCCCGGGAAACAGAGAGGCACACGAATCCGAATGCTTCATCCTTTTTGTTCAAGAATCTTGATTTGTCTATTGCAGAGCCAGGCTCTTCTTCAGTGTCCATGGTGACCCTATAGAGTCCTCTGGAGCGTAGCTGGATCTCCATGTCTCCTTTCCATGAGTGGAAATTGAATGGAGTCAAAAGATCTATGGAAGAAGCCATCTGAATCTGTTGGAGCGAATGCTTTCACCTGTCAAAAACCTGAAAATCACAACAAAAGGGGCAATGTAAGGTCAGACAGCCTACACATTTTAGGCTTTCATCACACCCGACATAGTCAATCAAGCAAGCTTGATCAACAAGTTCTTTACTTGGGGTATTAAGTGGTAAGCCTTGGCTTCTGGTGCAGTGCTGGATTTTTGAGCTATTGCTCAATTTTCATGCAAGATCTATCAAAAACCTTGTTTTCGAGAGATCTGAGCTTCATCTTGCCGTGAGCTCTGATACCATATTAATCTGTCACAGTAATCTAGGGAGAAAACACAAGTCTCATCAAAGATTAATAACAATAAGGCATGAAAATGGTGTAATTGTGCTACAAAATGAGTAGCCGCTCTGTATATTCACACAAAGAATGAGTAATACAATACATGATCATGCTGCAAGCATGAATGACAAAGCAATTTGAATTCCCAAGGAGGTCATTCGAATTGAATGAGTGAGTCTAGCTTAACTGAATGTAAGCCACAGTCAACACTCAAGTTAACCACTGATCAAAACCCTAATTGACTCAACTGAGCCCTAACTGAAGTCAGAGTGCAATAAATGACTGAGTCTAACTGAAAATAGCTCAGACACATGTCACTGCAAGCTAACCAACAAGTGATAGCACATCAATGACTTCAATGAACCTCGATGAGGTTAACTGAAGTGTAACTGAAAATCAGAAGTGGTTGGAGGCGCCCCTGTTGACTCTAGTTCATCAAATAATCAATAAATAATCAATTTAATGAAGGAAGGCGCCTTCACTGCTCTGTTTAACTGATTGTAACCATCAGTTAGCAATATGGGCCATTAATGACACTCAGATCACCCCCGGAGTGCTCCAGTTAGCCTCCCTGAATGTAGGAGAAGGCTAAGTTAGCCTCCTTGGCTGAAGGTAGGCATGGGTGTGCTCATGTTGATGTCATCTAGTGCTCCTCTGATGTCAATTAAGTCAATAAAACTTAGGATAGTGGTTTAATTAAGCCAAATTGACCAAAAAGAGTGTGTATGGTGGTAAATGTCTCCAACAGTCACCGGGGTCCTCTTTTCTTCTAGAGTATTATTTAACACTCTCTAGGGTTTACCCTTTTAGGTTCCTTCCTTTTTTTCTTTCTTTTTTAATGTCAACTCTTTCTTTCCTTTACCTATGATTTTACACTACTTTGGAGTTGCTTTAGGCACTCTGTGTTGTTGTTGAATTTTGTGGTTTCTAGTCCAATTGACCTATTTGGTCTAATTTCACTTCATTTCATACTTTCCTTATTGTTCTCTGTGCTCTTCAACTTGCTTATTTTTTCTATTGACGGTCACACACAGAAGCTGTCTCTCTCTTTCTCTAAATTGACAAGCTCGTGAAACATCTATATTTATCAGGGTAAGAAGTGGTGAACTTGTCCATTATGACTGCTTTCCAGATGTGTATGCTTAGATAGCAGATACTTGATAATTTCTAAGAAAAATACGAGAACATGCTTCATGTATCGGGAGATTTTAGGTTTCATCTAGAAAGAGTGATGAGATGATTGCTTTTATTTAATTAATTATATCATTATTTCATACTAAACATATACTCTCGATTTCATGCTCATCAGGAAGATGGTCTGGAGGCCTCAGAAAAGATTGCTGCATTTGATTTTGATGGTTGTCTTGTCAGAACTTCTGTCAGGAAGTATGCTTCTCTTTCTATTTAATTGATGGATGCAAATGAGATCTGGTTGTTGAATATGCTGCACATGTTCACATAAAATTGTTCGCTGTTTAATATTAGTGAATTTGCAAATGTTTGTTGTGTACGTCTAAACTTGGCAGAATGAGAAGTCAGAATTAACCATTCATTTAGTTTTTTGTTTTATGGTTTGGATTCCACTGCACTTTTTAGTATGGTTTTACTTCTATTGTTGTTGAAACTGAAGTAATTATGAATTGTGTACATTTAAGACCGAGTGAGACTGGAATGGAGAAACTGAAACAGTGCACCAAAGTTCTGTTCTGAGACAAATTTCTACAGCTTGATAGCATTAACCAGTTGACTGATCCTGGAATACTACAAATACAGCACTTATTTTGCATCAAATGTTGGATAAACCTAGCAGACAAGTTGCGGCTTAATTGTAGCATGCACTGTAAAAGCTGTCGGCCCCACTAAATTACTTTCATTGAGAATTTCTTGATGAGAGCAAGATTTAGCTACGAATAATGTCAAGAAAACTTTGATTTTGGCTATCTCATAGCAGTTAATTTCGTCAAATGATGAAGAAAATGCAATTTAATTATTGTACCCATTGAGTTGCAAGCTTCTGAAATCCACAAGCAATAATTAACATGTGGTCCATTTTATTTTTCGTTTTACGTAATGAATGAACAGAAACTTAAGATATTCTGTTGATTCGGTTGTGGTACTTCATTTGACAACTCTACCTCATTTCATCTTTGGGATTTCACTGAGTTATTTTTATCTTGTTGCAATTTAAAAATCCATGACAGTGTGTCCCTTTCATATATTCTTATCTTTTAAAATAAAAACTAATCAGTTTATATCTTTATTCTGCTATAAGGGTTGAAGTTCTTCCGGTTTTGTCTTATTTCTTTTATGTTATTCCCAACTGCTCCAAGGGGAATTATCTTTAAGAGGGTAAATGGGAGACCTCTTTCCTAAGTATTTTCAAATGCAAGTTAGCACTACAGCAGATTTCTTTTGTCAGATACCGTGTCTAAATTCTCTTCCAAGTCATAGAAGAACATAGGCCCCAGCTGAAGGATCGTTGGCATCACCAAGTTCTCACAGCCATCAAAAGACCTGAAACTGAAGCTGCCAATTAATCTCATCCTTATAAGAATAAATGGAAGATTCAACTGTCTGTAAGTTCTTTTGACCTCAGAACTTGTGCAAATGTCTGAATAGGGTTGTTTGACAAAATATTGTTTGAAGGGGAAACCGTTTGTTGCTGGAACTCTTGTTGCACATTTGAGGACAATGAATTGCATGACAAATGCCAATTGGTACAATAATTCCCAGCAAAACCTATGTATGGTGTGATGTCAATGTTCTAATAGATAATAGAATAACAGCTGCATTTGATGTCCATGTTGTAATAGATAATAGAACAACAGGTGCATTTACAGGATCTCTCCCAGGATTGCACAGCCGGTCCCCTCAGCACTGGGTACTCTCCAGATGGCATTTTCAAAAAGTGCATTTGACTCTTGACAGTGATTGATGACTCGGATGTGGAGACTTCTTCTCTCCCCCCTCTTTCAGCCTTGGATTCTAGTTCCAGCACCCCTTGTCATGTTCATGGTTAGATTTCACTTATGAATTTATTTTGTGTCTGTCTCTTTCTTTCTCTGACCTAGTATTTTAGATATGTTTTAAATCTTTTCCTGTTGCTGTTAGAGTAGCTATAGGAGCTGCTTATGTACTCCCACAATGTGTTACATTTGGTTGTACTCCTTTAGTCCCATTGACCTACTTTTGTGGGCATTCCTTGGACATTACTAAAAGTATTTTATCTTATTTCAATCTTCCAAACAATTTCTATTAATCATCCTTTTTTTGAACTTGATATCAAGATCAATATTCCTTTATGGTATGCTGAATGGAGAGAAGCTTGATGCTTGGATCTAAAGTCTCGACATCTCTTTTCAATTGCAATAGAAGCTGACAAATCAATAACAGATTGATTATAAAGGTTTATAAGGGCTCTCAAATGGTGGGATTCCCATGTATACCGTTTTAGTGGTATAGGCTAGCCTGCCATCCAATTGTGTGGTCAGTTAAGCTACTTTACAATGGAAATCTCATCTTGTGGGGTGTGTTACACCTTGACTTGCAGGGGTGACTTGATGATCATTGCCTATGTGTATCATCCATCACATCCAACAGTTCTGTTATCACATCGATAATAGCTGGGCTAATATCAGTCTCAGACCAGTTATCCCAGGCCAGAGCCAGTCCTTTACATGAGTTGAGCATTCAGTGCCACATTGATGATCATGGACAAAGTATATTTAGAGGTAGCTAGACTAATCAGAGCAATGTTATCAGAGTACCCTTGTCACTTTCGAGCCCTCTTCATAATCCTGAAAGGACATTTGTTATTGCCATTGTTTCACTTTATCAGAGCAGCCAGATGATTCATCCTTCTGTGTTATTTAGATGCTAGAGGTAATCCAGATCCAGTTGATTGAGCAGGTATATGGCATGAGGTTTGTGCTCATTGTGTTTCTTAGTCATCTTAGTAAATGTGACTTGGTATCTGCAGTTAGCATTGGTGATCATAATTTTTTGTTTCCTTGTGGACTTGTGATTTGAATGGTTAAGTGGTAATAGTGTAAGACCGGTGTATGCTCACTAGTAGGATTAGCTTCTATATCATTCTCCATTTTTTTGGCATTTCCTTCACTTGTCCTTTTGTTCATCCTTTGTTCTGTATTGCAAACTTCAACCCCTTGACTTGGATAAGACTGCTGTGCTTAAAGACTTTCCCTCACTGTGACCTCTATGCTTGGATATACCCCATGTTTTTTTGTGTTTCGGCTCTGGAGTGTGTGGCTACACTTTTAGTTGGTCACTGGAAGTGTCTCCCTTAGTCCTTAAAGCAAGTTTCCCTCATCTGTAATGATGAAGCCGCAAATGGTTGTGTTTCTCAACACAAGCCTTGGATGAAAGCTGCAAATGGTTGTGTTTCTCAACACAAGTAAAATCAAATGAGGGCCTTGAAATGGAATAAAAGAAAGCTGCAATTGGTTGTGTTTCTCAACACAAAGGATGGAATGAAGAAGTGTCACGTCCCCATGCCTCCGACCGGCAAAGAGGACGCGATCTCCATGGCTTAAACCACCCGGGCTAACCGCCCATGAACATGTACAGGCTTAAAAATTGCCTAAAACAGAATGCTTAAACATGCATAGATACAATTATCTACCAAGCACAGCGGAAAACAACATTCATTCAAACAAGCATTCGTTCAACATGTTCATTTCATTTTCATTAACAGTGAATATAGAATTGCAGAGGTAAAATACACAAGATCACTTATCTTATGAAGAATTCGATCCGCAACCAGCTACGTCGCTGCAACGTTCCTCCCAACCATAGGCCAGCGTGCTCCTTAATCTCTCAGCAATGCTGCCACCCCCGAGCTGGGCATGATTCTCCCCGGAATAAGGGAACTAGCAGGCTTACACATAGCCAAGGATGTACCAACACAGTTGGGTTTATCAGACCATCCAAGAGTGGGAAAGGCTCAATGCTAAGCTGGTGAGCTCATTACAGAGCCAAGAACACCTACACCAGAGCTAGCCTGACCTCTATGACACCCAAACACACCCAACACAAGGAATCAGTCCCTTCTCTGCTACACAGTCCCTCAGGCCCTGCATTCCCTTCCAGTGCTATTCAGGGGTGATGGAGAAGAAGGCCAGCCCTCTAGCTCTGTCTGTGTGGTTTCAAGCCACCAGGTTTATCAAGCAAAACTAAGCCCCCATCCCTGCTCCCAATACAGTCCGAAGACCAACCATTGCACCCAGGCAATCAATTAGCTACCACAGCTTGAACAGGGAAAACGAATTCCTGAGTCATTCTTGGCCCTATCGTGGCCAAAATGACTCTCACACGAATTTACAAAATTTCCCAGCCCAACAGCAACACAATTCCAACACAAGGAAGTCAGCAGTTCGTCCAGGGCAATAAAGTATGCGGGAAAGAAAATTTACACAGACTGCACCCACTTCTTGAGCGTGAAATGGCTCCCTACAGGAAATCGTGGGCAACAGCAGCAAAACGGCTCCCAGCTTGCTGTGCGTGAGTAATGACAGCAATTCCCTGCGGGAAGATGAACAGCAAAATCGTGAGGACGCGAATTTGGAGAGCGTGGGTGTTTTTGCAAACTCGTGGAGCCAAGAAATTGTCTGCATGAGTCCAAAATTGCCCAGAGCCTGTGCGTGAGGAGCAAACAGACAAAATCGTGGGTGAGAGAGAAAAATGTCTGCGTGAGGGATGAGGACGAATTGAATGAAGGGCATAGGCTAGGACTGACAGTCCTGCCACCCCACACCCCAAAGAAATAACTGCCATAACTCCTCCCAGCTGCCAACAGAAATTCTTAATGAAGGTGGTTGGAATAAGACAAGGGAAAAGACACATGGGTATTTTCCCTCATTAGCCAAGGTTTGACAAATTTCCCCCAAATCCTTATCCTTGTGAAAATCATGCCCCATTCGATTTAGTTGCCGCGACCGTAGCTGGTTGTGTTCATTTTAATTAATTATGATGCATATTTACATGATGCCAAACATGGTATATGCCGCATGCCCCGATATACCATCGGTGACAAGTTAAATCCAAAGCATAACATTACCGATCAATGGTGGGGCCTTGGCCTTTAGCTCCACACCATGATCATTTACAATATATACATCATGTACATTTAATGCAACGGGGTCAAAACTGGGGTGTTACAAGAAGGCCATAAAATAAAATGCATTGGAATGCATAAATGCTATATTTAAAGGAATGCAGGCCAAATGAAAGTCAAGAATTGCAATGAATGACAAGTAACTGTTTTAAAGTCAAGATTTGCAATGAATAGCAAGCAAGGGTACTTGTTCAAGACTTGCAATGAATAGCAAGCAAGGATATTTGTTAGAGTCTACAGGAGGCCTTCTAAGCACTCTACGCCTTTGTGAGATACCTCGATTCTCTAGTGTTTCTCTATCCAGCACGTCACCTTGGTCTCCTTTTCCCCCTATATCTGACAGTCCATTAAGTCTGTCCAGTAAGTCAAGCAATCGCTAAGACTAGCCTTGTTCCATTCCATTTTACCTAGCTTAGTGATGAATGATCTCTTTTGTAGATTGGATTGAATGTGAAAGTGAGTATATGGTAGGGACTTCATTATTGACCGTGCAACTATTTCAATTACAAGTCCTATTTATGTATTTATTGTATTGATCACCATTGTTTCATGCTACTAATGCTTTTAGTCTATTGCTAATATGATTAGGAATATACTACTTACACCTTTTGCATGTAGGGACACTCAGTTTCTTGCTTAATCAGTGTTTTTATTAGTTTTGACTTGGTTAATCTTGTTGACTTGGTCAGTGGGAAGAGCTTTTAGGATGATGTGGCTACTATGGTTCGATTGATGTATTTTGTTGCCATTGGAGGCCAACCAGACCATTCCATGCTTTAGTTTATGAAAATTTACTCATTATCATTATTTTTATAAAGTCAGCGGGAAATTTTTTAATAAAAAATGGTGGAAATTATTCAAAGATGCTATTACAGGTTGCTCCATGGTGTATGAGCAGTCACCATTGATGGATTTTATGCTTCTAAGTTCATCTGTGCAATTATTTCAGTGTTTTGGGCAGCGAAAGATGATGTTATGAGCAAATTGAGTATTTACAGAAGATATCAACAACTCTGTTACAAATATCGACGATATATTGTCGACATCGCGATATATCGCCAGGCCAACCCAACGACGATCTATCGCCAAAATATCGCCCAATATTTTAACTGATTTTTTTTGTGATAAATCAACGATATTTAGAAAATATTGCGATGTTTTGGAAAATATCTCCTTATTAATAAGAAATACATGGAATTTGGGAAATAAAGCCGAGGGATGGGTTCCGAGATTATTATTAGAATCGGACTAAAACCGACTGGTCCAGTGGAGTAATAATGGGGTAATATTAAATGGCAATATTAAATTCTTAAAGTAAAAGTGGCATTCTCCTTATCTTTCATTTTATATCATTTTACTTAAATTTTTAATGTTACCATTAATTGTTTCAGGATGTTTGAGAGTGGTTCCAACCTCATTGGACTTCATATCCAAAAAGTAGAATTTTAGATCCCATTCAAAATTCAGCAGACTTAATGGTTTTCAGGATTTCAGGATTGCAAAGTTTCCACTGGATTCTATCATGTATGAGGGTATGGGATTGGCATTTAATCAAGCACATCAACCGCTCTATGTACCTTGACGTTGTTGGTGTTGATTGTTGAACTCCTCAGTCTTGACTTAATAAAAATGTTTTCTTCACTCAAGCAAAATCACTTATTAAGCATGGGAAGTTGTTTCTACATTAGTTTAATGATTGGATTAGTAGGTTTCATCAAAATTTTAAGGTGTTGAGTCGTTGACTGATGTCCTTGGAGGATCAAGTTTGAGACTCAAGGTAGAGGCAAGGACTAGAGCCCAGAGGAGGGAGGCATAGGGTGCTTTTGATGAATAAGATGCCAATATAGGAACTCTATGAAAAAAACAAGAGATACATCAATAACACAATTGAAATTAAAGGAAGGAGGCATAGTCTGGTATTGGTGAATAGAATCCCAATATAGGAACCCTATGAAAAACAATTGAGATACATCAATAGCACAATTGAAGTAATGAGAATATGAGATACATTGACTTTATTTTTTTGGTGATTCATGAGTTGTGGTCTTAGGATTCAGGACACAATACATTTTTGATGTGTGATGTATCACTAGACGTCTTATACATCTTATTTATTGGTTTTCTTTCCATATTCATGTGGCGATGTGTTTATTTGATGTTCTTGTTGCTTTAGATGTTTAGAAAATTGAAAAAATGAACATTTTTGTATTTTTTAAGTTTCCCTATATATTGTCGATGTTTGAATACATTTTCATCGATAAATCCAATAATTTCGTTTTGGACTGTCGACGATATATTCACCGACACAATATTTGTAACATTGATCAACACTTTACTTACAAATGATCAAAGTAACCATGGCCCAACAAGTGGAATGATGGGTAAATGGATGACAACGAGGTGACTTGGGTTTGTTTGTAATAAACACAATATATAATATATAAATATTAATAATAAGTCATTAAATTAATAAACTAATATGTAATGAAGAGGCACCTTAATGATGGAAGTCCATGTCTCTTTATAAAAGGGCACCTTGCATGGGTATATATACAAGCCCTCAGTTGTAATCTATCATCTCATCCTTTCTAATTATTTTACTTTCGATATAGATTTTTCTATATGGATTTTCTGTTCTTTATCTTACTTATAGTGGATATTTGTTTAGAAACGAACTTTGTTCGTCTCATTTGATATCAGAGCCAAGTCTGATTGGGCCTATGGCCATTTCTCTTAGACCTTGTTTGACTTGGCCTTTGGCCACACTCATCAATTGAGAAGTTCTCTCATTACACTAGGACTTTGACCACCAATCGACTTTTGGCCATTTTTAGAATTTCGTCGAAGAAATTATTGTTGCAATCTGAAGAACATTCTTGCAAGTTTTGTGCTACTCAAGCCTGTCAAAGTTAGTGCAGCTGCGAGACCCATTCTCAGGGAGGATGGTACCCTAGTCAGTTAACTAGGGCAGCGTAATACCCTAGAAGGTACCCTAGGGCCCCCAGTAGTCTCTCGAGGTTCTTAGTCTGGGACCAAGCACGTTGATGCCATGGCAAAGTCCCTAACATATGGTTAGGGCCCCTATATGTCTCTAGGGTATTATGGTCCGGGACTAGACAGTTTCTTGGACATGATGTCCAAGGAGATTCTGTAGGTTGAGACAGAGACTTCCTTGTCTAGGACCAGGCAGATTCTTGGTCTGGGACCGAGCAGTTACTGTAGGAGCACTCTTGGTCATTTAACCAGGTGAATCTTGGTCAAGTAGACCAATATAATGATGAGTGATGTCCTCTCTCCTAGTCGGTTATTGCTAGGTTGTCTCTCAAGGGACTGACCACCCCTTGATGATGTCATCAATAACTAACCCTTAGAAGTGGTATTGAGGACCAGAGGATCACATCATCCAGTTTGGATATTCTCCTTATACAATGATGATAAAAATATATGAAACAATGTACATTGAGAGAGAAAAGATTAAAGTCCTTGGTCTTGTTGGTCCTTTGGGGCTTGTTTGTCCACCTTTATGGTATACCTTGTGTTGGACACAATGGCCACACTGAGAGGGGGGGGGGTGAATCAGTGTGTGAGCAATTTATAAACTTTTTACCTTCTTTTAGTCAACCGAGTATATCAATCATTATATAATCAAATGCATTAGTTGCAATCAACCAAGAGTCATAAGCGCATTCATCACATCAAAGAGACACAAGAATATTTGTAATTTGATCTTTATTTATTGTACATGGAATAAAACAATCTTCTCGATTACAATCAACACCAACTGATAAGAAGAGCACCAACTCTGTACATGACCCAACCTGGTTTTCTTAGCACCAACTAAGAAGGGTTTGAAGAGTCCAATCCTCAAGTGCAAGTTACTACTTGCAAGCTTGATGCCAATCTTTGATTGTTATCAATCTGCTGCTCAACCAACCTCTGCTGTTCAACCAACCTCCTCTGCTGCTGGCCATCTGCTCATCACTCTCATTAATACTGTTTCAGCACTACTAGATCTGCTCACCTATACTGCTGGTCACTGTCAAGTCATCATACAGCTGCTATCACTGATCATCAATCACAAAGATCTGTCCATCATCCAGTGTGCTCTTATGTATCATCTTCATCAACAACTCATCATCATCATCAATAGATAAGCATCAAAACAGTGTCATCATCCATATATACATGTGTAGGGTTTATCTTGATCATACTTCAGCTATGCCAACTATAATAGCATGCACTATCAATATCATTCAGTGCATCATATCCTCATATCAATATCATGATAAGGTAACAAGCAATAGGCATCAAGGCACCCTCATTCTCATCAATACACCACTGTATATACATTACCACTGTATACTTTACCTTACTCAAGCTGCTGTTATGGATTATTTTAACTCTAAGTGACTGCTGTAGATAGAGTGAACTTTTTATATGCCGAGGATGAGCTTCAGTCAAGCCTCATCACTTTTTATGTCACTTAACTGTGCATGTCAATAATGAAGAAACCCTAAACACACAGAATAAATCAATCAAAACAAACTCCAACAATTTCATTTCTATGACTAACCACTTTTGTTGTTACCTTGGGTTTGCAAGCTTGGATTGTTTTGTGTGCATGCTGATCATACTTCAGTAGTCAACCTCAGACTAGTTTTTGTCACATCATCATCACTGTTACCAACTTCATTTCTCTGAGCACGTCTCTGTCATTAATCACTGTCATACTGTCAAGCATATTACTGTCAACCTTTTTCACAAAAGGGACTGTCAAAGTCTCCAAGGAGTGGACTGTCAAATTACTTCAAGAAAACACTGTCATCTCTTCAGTTGTTGGGCTAGGACTTCATCACAAAAAGGGTCTAGGCTGTCATCTTCATGAATGGACTGTCAACAACCCAATGTCATCACTTCAAGAGGTTATTTACCTACATTGTCATCTCTTTAGGAGTTCATCATAGAAGGAGAAAACTTCTACTCTATGCAGCTTGGATTTGTCAAGCATCCACACTTCATCACTGTCAACAAAATTCGGGACTGTGAAGTTAATCCCAACTGTCACACCTTTTCAAACTGTTTATCTCAGTGGAACTGTCATAAATTAGTGGTTAGGAATGTCAAAATTGGTCATCCTTCTTGTCATCCCTACAAGACTCGGGAATGTTTGTAATCACATTTCAATATGCTTGTGATAAAACAAAATTCAACATTGACTGCTGCTCAAAGAGAGAAAAGACTGCTGCAAACAGTCACTACCGAAAAGTAAAAGAAAAGCTTCACTGCTGCAAAAATAATTCGGAATTCTTCTGGTGCCACGTGTTTCTTTAGTCCATCAAAACTCAGTCCAAAAGAAGAAAAAAATAAAACGGATCTGCTGTTGGAAATTCGGGTCTTGTACATCTCTGCTCCTACGAAATTTTTCTTCAGTTTAAATCAGCGAAAAACCTCTGCTCCAGTCAACGAGTTATCTTTGCCTTTTCAATTCGTTGATTATTTTTGGAGTGTGCCAATGTGTTTAAATCATAGTTACATATATCGTGTCGGCGAATATATCGCCGGGGGTCCGGAATGAAACTTATCGGCAGCAACGGCGAAAATATCGGCAAATGTCGTTTCGCATTAAAA
>LPNX010354668.1:311192-360302 GCA_001517045.1 Pseudotsuga menziesii
GCTATTTCAAGCGGCTAATTCCACCAGAAATCTCCTTCCCACATAGTTTGCAATTCAACTTTTGCCGATTATTAGGGTCAATCGGCTGCCCATACTCCCACATTGGATCCAATGGCTTTGGCATTGTGTCCACTGTCACCTATGCCACATTGCCACAACAAACAAACAAAAATGAATCAATTTTAAAATGTTCTTCTTTAAAATTTTGATTTTTGAAAACAATGAAATTATTAAAAATTTATAACATTCAAACTTCAAAGAAATGGGAGGGTGGCCTACCTAAAACCCTATAGGCTATGTTTGTAATGGGAAATCTACACCCTACACAAAATTTAAACCTAAACCCTACCTTAAATCTACATTAAACAACAAATCTCAATCAAAATAAAAAATAATGAAAGTTTAATGTTAAGAATACATACCTGGTTAAATGCTATGGAAACTTGATTGCTCCCTTCCTCTCCTCTAGAAAATCGCCCAAGATCGCCCAAATCGCCAGAGCTCCTCTTTCTCCAAGCTAAAATGTCCAAATGACTTGAAAAAACCCGGCCGCGGACTGTTATCGGTGAGTTTTTCTATTTTTTTCCCAGCAGGCCGATATATTCCGTCGACTCGCGATAATATCGGAATATATCGCGATATATTAAAATATCGCGATATATTCAAAATATCGGAAAATGTCGCGATAAATAGGGTGCGATATATCGCCGGGGTCATTAAGTCGCGATATATCGCGATGTCGGCGATATATCGCCGATATATGCAACTATGGTTTAAATACACATACAAGTGGACAACCTTCATGCTAGCCGACTTGTCCTAATAGGTAAGAATTTTGATTTTTATTTTGACTTTTGGAATTTAATTTTGAATTTAAATTGTCATTTGAATTTTTTACTTTTGACTTCAAATGGTCAACCTTGGTGTCATTAGGGCTTGTCATATGTATTTTCATTATTTTATATTCTTCAAAAGTTAACCTCCCACTGAAACCTCAACGTCACCACATCATTTAAAATTTATAAGAGTGTGTCCACAAGTCAATACCACATTTAAGGGTATCCTCCACCTCATTAGGTCATCAACACCCCAATAGTCATAAGAGGGACCAATGACCCTTATTTAAAGGCTTAGGGTATGCTCCACCTTTGTCCACAAGCAACTTAGGTCACCACAAGCCATGCCATCATCATGCCACCATGTAATTCATATTGTTTGGACTATTGATACACTATCGTAAGTCAATTTTATTTTATAACACCATTGGACCACTTTATTTTATGATTTTATTACATAAGACCATTGGATCGTTTTTTTCGTGGTTTTATTTTGTACCATTTTTATTTTATACTTGATCTTTGGACCATTAATACCCTAACTTAAGGTTTGCCAAGTTTATAAATTTAAAGGTTTGATTTGATCGTGGTATCTGGATCTGATTCCTCGTTTGACTCCGTCGCTTGCGTGGTTGGGTTCTCTTCCTCAACATGATTATGCCTTCCAACGCTAGAGTGACTGGTTCCTTCGCTAGCGTGACTGAATTCTCTGCCTCAGCGTGACTGTGCCTTCCTCTGCTAGCATGACTGGTTCCTCCGCTAGCGCGATTGGGTTCTTTGCCTTAGCTTGATTGGGTTCTCTCCCCCAGCCTGACTGGGCTTCCTTGCTCAGTGTGACCGTGTCTTCCTCTGCACCATCGTGACTAGGCTTCCCTACTTAGCGTGACCGCGTCTTCCTCTGCACCCGCATGACTGTGTGTCACTGTATCCACGTGGCAATGTGTTGTTGCTTAGCTTCCCTGATCAGTGTGACCGCGTCTTCTACTGCACCTGCGTCACTGTGTCACTCTATCCGCATGACAGTGTTTCACTGCTCAACGTCCCTGCCAGCGTGATTCCAACGTGATCCTGTTCTCTCCCATTCAACGTGACTGTAACCCATTCCAGCGTGACCCTGTCTCTCTTGTTCAGCGTGACAGTAACCCTGCTCTCAGCATGGCTGTGTGTCACTGCTCCGTGTGACTGTGTGTCACTGCTCCACGTGACTGTGTGTCACTATTTAGCGTGACTGTATCTTCCTTGCTCAGCGTGGTTGCGCTTCTCCCTTCAGCGTGATTATGTTCTCTTGCACCAGCACGACTGTGTGTCACTTTGCAACATAACTGTGTATCACCAACGTGATTGTATTCTATTGCACCATCATGATTGTTTGTTACTTATCCAGCGTGATTGCGTGTCTCTTATTAGCGAGACTGTGTCCCTTTTGCTCAGCGTGACTATGAGTCTCTGTTAAGTTTGACTGTGTACTAGCATGACTGTATCTTCTCCGCTAGTGTGACTATACTGAGCTTGATTGTGTCTCTCTGCTTGTGTGCTGCTAAAGCCTGAGTAATTTGATTGAAGTATCTCTCCCTGTTGACTTGTCCCTTCGGTGACAAGATCAAAACCTAAAAGTATCTGAGTATAAGGCTGATTCAAAATCATTGTTATGATTCTTTATTGCTGTTATCTCCTGTACATTATTTTATCATATTGTTAATGTACATGGCATTTGGTGAATCATCTCAAGGACCAACTTTAATGCAGTGATGAATGGAGTGTTAAAGTTGAAAGAGATGAAAATTATCTTTGATTTTATTGCAGCTTGAATTTGTTGAAACAATAATATTCTGAATCTAACCTTGTTCATAATTCTGTTTATGCATTAAAGTATATTTATCTAACCCTAAACTTTAACAAATCCACCATAACATTCCACTGCAATTTTGGGAAAATACCTCCCAAAAGAAAATTTGGCCAAGGAAATATTAGCGCTAAATGTTGCGATAGTGTTAGAAAAAAACCTTGCTGCAAAAGAGCAACTAATGAACCAAACATTTGGAGAATGTTTTCTTGTTGCCTCCATCTTGAACAATGGTTGTTTGAAGGTAGAGGGGTTTTGTTCCTATAGAACCCTATTTTAAGGAAGTGAGAAGAATTTAGTGTCCTATTCAGATTCCATCAAACAACGGTCTTGGTTTCTAAGAATTATGAGTAAGAAGGCAGGGTGTCTATCATTCTACCTTTAGTTGAACCATTGTTGAAAATCTCGTTGAAAAAATCGGCACCATGCGAAAAATCACGATTTCTTTTGGGTGTCGATTTTTCGGCCTGAAAAAATCGCGATTTTTTGGCAAAAATCAGAAATTGCGACGTCATCCAAAAATCGCAATCTTTCTCAAAACTCAAGCCACGACCTGAGAAATCGCCCAGGTGCTCGGAAACTGCCTTCAAGTGGTATTTTTAGTTTTTGTTTGGCTTATTTCACTTTGCAACTGTGGGGGAATGAGAGGGAGAGTGCTAGCAAATATCAACAAAGAGATCTAGAGGACCAAATCATTGATTTCATCACCATAAAGAGATTTTTAATTGGAGGAAAAATCAACTTGCAAGCTATCTACGGTGTTGGTCATTTCAAATCCCAGGTATGTAGTCAAATCCCATTTTTATGCATTGTTTTCATAGATTGTTTTAGGGCTTCCATTTTACTTCCAAAGCCCATGATTTTTTTGCCTCTTTTCATCATTTTTTGTGGCTAAAAGATTAGATTGAGGAACTGTTTTTCCTTTAACAACCCTCTTAACTTCATTTTTTTTAGATTTTGCAAGGGTTTTGAAAATGTTTTTTTCTTTCCTCTTGCCATAATTTTCCAATGAATTTCCATGTATAGAAAAAAAATTTAGATGGTTGTTTTTCCTTTAACAACAGACTTTAAAAAAAATAAAATTTAATGTTAGTTTTGTTCCATTCTTTGGCCCCAGGTTCAAGTTGAAGGTTTGATATTGCATTTCCAAAATGCCTAAGGTCTTGGATCCAATGTGGTAGTATGGTGAGCCCGAGGATGGGACAAACCGTTAAAGGTTGTCTCGTAAACTATGTGGCCAAGGTATGACAGGGGGGATTAGCTGGTTGAGAGATACCACTTGGCTAAAATTCTGGTGCATGATGTTCTAATTTGCAATGAATCAACCCCGAAAATTATGCGGATGGCCCATGATGCCATTTATGAGAAGGATAGAAAGAAGGAGGTGGAAGCTTCTAATAGAGTTGAAATTGCTTCAGGTGGAGTGATTAGAACCTCAAGAACCACCGACACTAGCAGATTTGTGACCGGGACACAAGGGAGTGAGAGGGACTCCACAAATGTATACTCACCTTCCACGAGGGCTTCACCTTTCTTTCAGTTTGTTCCAAGGATCGGAGATGGGGCTAAACCTTCCATCCGATCAATGATTAAAAAATAGGGGAAGAAAGATGCGAATAGGCTTATGGGTAGAATGATTTTTTGGAGTGATTTACCTTTGAGCATCACAAAGACTAATCCATTTTTCCAGCCTATGTGTGATGCCATTGCTATTGTTGTCCCAGGTTATGAGGCCCCTACTTATGAGGAGTTGCGGGGGCCAATTTTGCAAGAAGAAAAGAATGACATCAATGTTAGATTGGATGAGCTAAAGAAGTCATGGGAGTTTACTGGATGCACAGTGATGTCCAATAGTTGGACAGATACAAAGGGTAGGACCCTTATAAAATTCTTTGTACATTGGCCTAGGGGCACCATGTTTATTAAACCAGTTGATGCCTCGGCCCATGTTAAAGATGCAACATTATTGTGTGAGTTGTTGGATGCCTTCATCAGAGTGATTGGTTTGGAACATGTTGTCCAAATCATAATAGGTAATGCGGCTAATTATGTGGCTGTCGGCAGAATGCTAATGGAGAGGCATCCCTCTTTGTTTTGGACACCAAAATTATAATTCGGAGCATGAAAATAGATGAAACTAGTGCCAAACGGTACCTAGAGCCAAAATACATCATCAATAATCATTTCCTTGACCACACAAGTCAAAACGATTTCTTCAGTGATTTCCATAGTTCATTTTTTAGTGGTACTACCTTTGAAAATAATAAAATCCATCATAACTTTCATTCGGTTGAGAACTGGGGCAAATTGATTGCATAGAGGTGTCTAGAAGCATGGTAGAATGGTACTGGTGACTACTCATACTCACTGGTCCACTAAAATGCCAAAAATATCATCTCACAATAAAAATAATGGCTAGAGTCAATAAAAAATAATAATAAACTTTGGATCTAAATAACTGTGACCATCCAATGAAAACTGAGACTGTAGTATTAGTCCTAGGCATGTCTGGAGCAACTATAAGCACTGCCAATTTTTGTAGTAATTGCCTTGGGAACTGTGTTTGACTTGGTCAACTAGGTTGACCTGGTCAAAGTACCCAAACTGAAGGTGAGATACTGAAATAACTGAACCTGCATGCATTCAAGGTAAGAACTGCTCCAAAATGTATATTAAAACCCTAAAAAAATCATGCTAATCAAAATCATGGTGACAATAGTAATAATAATAATAATAATAATAATAAAATATACTTGTGTCTTCGAACAGTGTTTGAATCTTTTGGAAGTCCCTTGCAAATGCCAAACTTAAAAAGTTTTATCAATTTGCTAATGTTGGGTGAAGATGGAAAACAAAGCTAAAGGCAAAAGGGTGATGACTTCTAATTGACCTTAACCATATGATTTCTCCGAATGATGACAAATACACACAACCACAGTGACATATGCATGACAAATAACAATAGGGAATGGTGGTCTCTCACAAGTGGATGAGTTGATTTGAAAAGAATCCATTCAACTTTAACAACATGTCTACGACTCACATCCAAGCAGTCAAGCTCTGTGAGGATCTTTTTTAGGACCCTTGCGTTGAGTACACAAGAAATTGTAGGGAAGAGATCCTAGGGGACACTTAGAATTAGCTGCCCCTTACTCCATCTCACATCAAAACACGTAGGCTCCATGATAAATTAATCATTACATTTAACATAAGATGGTCAACAGTCTTTAGATTTAGCATATATTTATCCACTGCTTTATTTGGGCCTTTCACAATTTCAATTCATAGCCCTTTTTGAGTTTGCAACTTTATTTGAGGGCTTGCATTTCATAGTATATAACTTGTAACATATAATGCTTGTAATGATGGTAGACATATTGCTTCAAGTTTTAGCTAACACTCTTCGGGAAACTAGGGGGAATATCCATAGTCAGAACCAAACATCGAGGGAAAACAACCAGAGAGGTCAAGACTTCAAAACCAAACTCACTTAAAACCAGAAACCAACACCAGCGTGTTCCGTTGGCCCAGAAGGATCAAGTCGTCAACGGCTTTGTTGCACAACTCAGAGCCAAGACACAAAACAACATGGGATCCATCATGCATAGGGGTCAAAGTGGGGAAGACGATCTTCAATCTCATAGGTCTCAATCAATCATATGTCATGGGAAAAATCAATCACGGATGAAACTGGATGGATGAGGAGAAGTGATACATGGAACCAACATAGCACTAGACAAGTCTAAAAGTTGTGTAAAGCATGGCATAAGCAATGGTCTTCAACATTAGATTTTCCAATCAGTCTCAACACAAGTTAATCAACAGTAGAACATATAATATAAGCATAGGTCACCATAATCATCGTAGCATAACAAGTTAAAGGTGTTGTAAAGGGAGCTTTCCCTTTGAGTAGAATTTTCCCATCCTTAACAAAAACTAGGGACAATTTCCTCTTTGCAAGGATGAACTAATGTGCAATAATAATAAATTATATCTATTTTTATAGTTCTTTTATCACTTAGTTATTTTTAGTTCTTGTGTGAGAAAATTATTTTGTTGAGTTGGTCTATTAATATAGTGATAAAGTCGTGTAATTGAGGTCCACACCATTTTATACAAGGAACTCAACAAGGATTAGGTCATGCACTTAGTCTATTAGTATAGTGATAAAATAATGTAATTGGTTGAGTTAGTCTATTAGCATAGTGATGAAGTCTTGTAAAAGCAGATTTACTGAATAAAAAACACGACTGAATTTTAACGATCTCAATCAATAAATGAACAGAAGCAATAGCAGGAAACCACAACACATTTGCACATGTAATTTTTGGGTTAATACCCTTGGAAAAAACCCCATGGGAAAACCAGCATTGAGATGATTTTATTAAGATACAATCGATGCTTTCTTCCTAGGATAATGACCCAATTGATGAACAATGCAATACTGCAAAATAGCCTAGCTTATCACACTTGGTTGCTACTCCTTTGTGTTAAGATTTTAAAAGTTGTGATACCAAAACAAAAGGATCTCTGAAAGAATAACAACCACATTAGAACAAAAGAGAACACAAAGATTTATCCTGGGAAAACCTTGTGGGGAAGAAAAAACCCAACAAAACTTCCTCTATATAGACTTCAACCAAGCACAGTGTAAGACCCAATAACAAGACTAGACTGCTTCCTCTCCTCCAGATAGACTGTCTCTTCTCTCTCTAGCACAATTGCTTGTGTTCTTGTCCAAATGAGGGAGTCACCTCTCCTATTTATATTGTTTAGCTAAGAGGCCTAATAACCCAACTGGGCCGAATTCTCCTTGCTGTCAGGGCCGACTTGCCTTGGAAGACTCAAAAATACATTTTAATAATACTTTAGTGGGTACTACTGACTTGACTTACAACAGAGGTTTTATCTCAATACTTTACATGACCAAATACATCAATGACATCCTTAATCGGAGGAACATCTCCGGAAGGGGTAATAACAATAATAATACAAAATAGAATGTCTTCCATAGTTACATTTATTTAACACTCCCTCCTAACAAGGAAGGTATTCTACAATAGAACAACACGTTTGTACAACTGACTGGTGAATCTATATGTCATAGGATGTTATCACAATTACATCAACATCATCATCATCCATGGAGCATCATCATCACAGACATCTTTATCATCTTGGTGTCATCTCGAGCATCATCTCTGGCATCATCTCGAGCATCATCATTTTTGGCATCATCTCGAGCATCATTATCTCTGGTATCATCTTGAGCATCATCATCTCTGGCGTCATCTCGAGCATCATCATTTCTGGCATCATCTCGAGCATCATCATTTTTGGCATCATCTCGAGCATCATTATCTCTGGCATCATCTCGAGCATCATCATCTCTGGTATCATCTCGATCATCATCTCTGGCATCATCTTGAGCATTAACATCATCTCGAGCATCATCTCTGGTGTCATCTCGAGCCTCATCATCTCTGGTACTGAATGCACGAACTCGTCTGCAAGTGCATGTAGGACCACTCTCCATAAGAGAGTACTATTGTCTGCGAGACCATCCTCAGTCGATTAGTGTTAGGACCACTCTCATCAAGAGAGTGTTCTTGTTTGCAGGACCATTCTTAGAGAGGATACTATCGTTTGCAACTGAATGCAGATCTCGTCTACAACTAACTGTAGGACCACTAAACATATGAGAGTACTATCGTCTGTAGGACCATCCTCAGCCTGTCAGTGCTAGGACCACTCTCAACAAGAGAGTGTTCTTGGCCACGGGACCATCCTCAGAGAGGATACCGTTGTCTGTAACTGAATGCATATCTCGTTTGCAACTGAATGCATGAACATTTAACATATGAGAGTACTATCATCGTAGACCATTCTCAACCTGTTAGGGCTAGGACCACTCTCAAGAGAGTGTTCTTGTCCACAGGACCATCCTACAAGTGAATGTAGGATCACTCTCCAGAAGAGAGTACTATCATTTGCAGGACCATCCTCAGCCGGTAAGGGCTAGGACCACTCTCAACAAGAGAGTGTTCTTGTCCGCAAGACCATCCCACAAGTGAATGCAGGATCACTCTTCAGAAGAGAATGTTATCGTCTTCAGGACCATCCTCAGCCGATAAGGGCTAAGACCACTATCAATAAGAGAGAGTGTTCTTGTCCACAAGACCATCCTCAAAAGAGGATACTATCGTCCACAAGTGAATGCCAGATCTTATCAACATCTGCAGGCACACTGGCCTTTTTTGCGTTGGCACATCATTGTCATCTCATCATCACTCCCTCTTTCCAGGGAGGTCCTTTCAGTCTATACCAAGCTTGTCTCGAAAGCGTTAAAACTTTACGCGAGACAGAGGCTTAGTCAACAGATCAACAACTTGTTCCCTTGTAGGAATATACTGGAGCTTCACAACTCTTCTTTGCACCATGTCCCAGATGTAATGATACCTTATCTCTATATGTTTTGACTTATCATGAAACACTAGGTTCTCTGTTAACTTGATGCAACTCTAGTTGTCACAATAGATCTTAGTTGCATCCATCTCGGTATCGAACAATCCTGCCAATAGTTTGCGAAGACATATGCTTTGCTACAGGATGAACATGCTGCAATGTGCTCAGCCTCGGCTGTACTGAGGGCAACACTTGTTTGCTTTCTTCTAAGCCATGAGATCACTTCTGATCCCAAATTGAAACATCCTGAAGTGCTCTTTCTATCTTCAACACTTCCTGCCCAATCTAAATCAGTATAGCCACACAATTTGAACTCACTGTCGGCTGTATATCTGAGTCCACAGTGAAATGTACCTTTCAAGTACCTCATCACATGTTTTGTTGCAACTAGATGAACATGTTGGGGCTCCACCATATACCGACTCAATGTGCTCACAACAAAACATATATCTGGTCTTGTATTTGTCAAATACATCAGTGAGCCAGTAATGTCTGTATAATGTGAGATCTACTCTTTCTGAAGAGTCATCATTCACTATCTTCATGTTTGTCACCATCAGAGTGTTAATTTCTTTGCAATAAATCTCTTCAAAATCTCTACTGTGTATTTTCCTCGGTTTAGGAAAATCTCATAAGGAAACTGCCATACTTCAAGACCTAGGAAATAGTGCATTGTGCCAAGGTCTTTCTTTTCTAATTCTGGTGCAAGTTTCTTCTTACATTCATTGATGAGCATCTCCTTCCCTGTTAAGAATTAATCATCTACATACAATAGGAATATCATGATTCCATCATCTTCAACCTTATAATAAAAGTTGGAATCAACTTTACTTTTGGTAAAGCCCAAATTCATTAGGAATCCATCAATTCTTCCATACCATGCTCTGGGTGCTTGTTTTAACCCATATAGAGCTTTCTTTAATTTGCAAACATGTGTTTCCTTGTCGTGGGTTTCAAATCTTGGTGGCTGTTCAATATATACTGCTTCTTCTACGGCTCCATTTAGGAAAGCTGTTTTTACATCCATTTGATGTAGCTTCCATTTCATCTTGGCTGCCAAGGCAAGGACAGTTCTGAATCCTGATAGAAGTATATCTTGCTACTGGTGCAAAAGTTTCTTCATAATCAATTCCTTCCTTCTGTGAAAAACCTCGTGCGACAAATCTTGCTTTAAACTTTTCAATACTGCCATCTGCTGAATGCTTTGTCTTGAAAATCCATTTTGAAGAAACTACAGACTTGTCCTTTGGTATTGGCACCACATCCCAAACATCATTCTTTATTATTGACTGGTATTCTTCGATCATGGATTGCATCCATTCCTTCTTCTTCGAAGCTTCTTCAAAACATGTGGGTTCTTCATCAACAAGATTGCTCATAGTTCGAATGGATTTTGTCTTTTGCTGCCTTTTGGTGATCCATATATTTTTGCTTCTTTGATTACATCACGAGCCCAAGCTGGTCTTCTTTTTGTTGAGATCATCTTCTGGGGTGTTTCCATAAGTCCTTGAGGTTTTGCAAGGTCATGATCTTGTTGAATTTTTAATGGTTATATCAGATCGTAAAACATTTAGCATCATAACAGCATAACCATAAGCCAAAAGATCATTGAAAGATAGATAAGCACAATCACACAAAAAGAACACAAAGATTTATCCTGGGAAAACCCTAATGGGAAAAACCCAGCAAAAGCTTCCTCAATATAGATGACCCAAAAGATAAAATGGTAAAACCCAAAAGACTGATCCTCCTCTTTCTCCAGCTACAAATCTTTCTCTCTCTCATGCGCTACACAAGTGAGTGTGTGTGTCTCAAATGAGGAGCGCCTCCCTCTATTTATATTCTTTCGTTCACTTAATATTTGACTCAGTTATGTAGGCTCGAGTAACCACAACTGGGGTACTAATGACTCGACTTACAACGGAGGGGACTTCCTCATGACTTTAGTAATTCTCCCGATAGGAACATCGGGGTACAAAGAAATACAAGTGATTCTCCCGATAGGAGCATCGGGGACCACTAAAAATATATATTTAGAATATTCTTCGAAGTTACAATAATTCAACACTCCCCCTTAATGAGAAGGGTATTCTACAACAACATCAACAACAACAATAGTAGGAGAGAGAGGGCATCGTCAACATCATTATCAGGGTGATACATCTATAAATCTTTGGAAGCTTTTCATCATCTTTGACATATAGTCTTCATCTTCAATCTTCAGTAGCAACAACACTTTGACCGCTCGATTGACACCATCATCATCAACATTTTAATCTTTTCAATTAACAATCATCATCATCAACAATACTTTGAGCAACATCATCAACAATACTTTGATCTCTTGATCGGCAACATCATCATCGTCAGCAACATCATCATCAACACTTTGATCTCTTGATCAACAACATCATCATTGTCAGCAACATCATCATCAATACTTTGATCTTTCGATCAAACAACATCATCGTCATCGACAATACTTTGATCTTTTGATCAACAACATCATCATCATACTTTGACTTTTTGATCAACAACATCATCATCATCATCATACTCTAAACTTTCGATGAGCATCATCATCATCATCATATTCTGAACTTTCGATCAGCAACATCATCATCATCACATTCTGATCTTTCGATCAACAATCATCATCATCATCATACTTTGCTCTTTCGATTAGCAACATCATCATCATCACATTCTGATATTTTGATCAGTAACATCATCATCATCACATTATGATCTTACGATCAGTAACATCATCATCATCACAATCTTATCTTTCGATTAGTAACATCATCATCATCATCAACAACAACCTGCAATGCACAGTACGAAGACAAAAGTCTTTGGATCACTTTTGGACTTGTCCAGGGATGATGCAATCCCACCACATTCTCGACAACCGAAGTTATCACATTCAATTACGGGATAATCACTCCCTATCACTTTAGGATTAAGTCCAAGGATGATGCAATCCTACCACGTTCTCAAGTACTGAAGTCACCGGATCAGTTCTGAACAAAATTTCAAGGATGATACAATCGTACCACATTCTCGAGTACCGAAGTCACCGGATCTGTTTTGAACAAAAGTTCAAGGATGATACAATCCTACCACGTTCTCGAGTACCGAAGTCACTGGATCCGTTTTGAACTGAAGTTCAAGGATGATACAATCCTACCACGTTCTCGAGTACCGAAGTCATCGGATTCGTTCTGAACCAAAGTTCAAGGATGATACAATCCTACCACATTCTTGAGGACTGAAGCCACCGGATCCGTTTTGAACCGAAGTTCAGGGATGATATAATCCCACCACATTCTTGAGGACCGAAGTCACCGGATCCGTTCTGAACAGATGTCCCGGAATGATACAATCCCTCCACATTCTCGAGGACCGAAGTCACCAGATCCGTTTTGGACAAATGTTCTGGGATGATACAATCCCTCTTCATTCTCGAGGATCGAAGTCACCGGATCACTTTAGGACAAGTGTCTAGGGATGATACAATCCCACTGCAACATCACTGCTCCCCCTTTTGAGGAAGGTCTTTCCGAACAACACCAAGCTTGTCTCGAAAGTGTTCGAACTTTACCCTAGACAGAGGCTTCGTCAACACATCAGTGTTGAATCATCATCTTGTAACATCATCATCTACATCTTCAGTATGTGAATACTGAACTATCATCATCTATATCTCCAGTATGTGAATACTGAAAGCATCATCATCTATATCTTCAGTATAGAAATACTGAAAGCATCTATAGAAATACTGAAAGTATCATCATTTGTATCTTCAATATAGAAATACTGAAAGCATCATCATATGTATCTTTAGTATAGAAATACTAAATCACCATCATCTACATCTATAGTATGTAAAAACTGAAACATCATCTATATCTTCAGTATGGGAATACTGAAACATCATCATCTGTATCTTATCTCGTATCTAGAAATACTGGATTTCTATGTGCTTTGATGGAACACTGGGTTCTTCGTCATATTTATACAACTCTGGTTATCACATAGAATCTCAGTAGTATCCATCTCCAGGTCAAGTAGACTTATCATCAGCTTCCGAAGCCATATGGCTTTACAACTAGCAGAGAAAGTTGCTATGTATTCTGCTTCAGCCGTGCTAACAACAATACTGGATTGTTTCCTGCTAAACCATGAAATCATAGCAAACCCAGACAAAAAAAACATCCATCTGATGTGATTCTTCTGTCTGAGATACTTCCAGCCCAATCTCCATCTGTTATAGCCATACAATCTTTAATCATGGTTTTCATAATAGTATAGACCGAAGTCTATAGTCCCTTTCAGATATCTCATCACATGTTTTGCAACTATTAGGTGAACACGTCTAGGTTGAACTAGATATTGACTCAAGGTGTTCATAGCAAAACAAATGTCTGCTTTGGTATTTGTTAGATACATCAACGACCCAATAATCTGTCTGTATTGAGTCACATCCACTAACTCTGATGAGTCATCAGCTAACAACTTCAGGTTGGAATCCATGGGTGTGGCCATGGCTTTGCATTCCAACATATTGAATCTTTTCAATATCTCTACTGCACACTTTCCTTGGTTGAGAAAGATTCCTTCTGAGTTCTGCCATACTTCCAGACCTAGGAAATATTAGACCAAGGTCTTTCGTCTCAAATTCTTCAGCGAGCTTCTTCTTGCATTCTACAGTTTGTTTCTCATTCCCTGTCAGAAATAGATCATCCACATACAATAATAGAATGACAGTTTTATCTTCTATAATCTTAAAGTAAAGGTTAGTAACGACTTTACTCTTCGTAAAGTCCATGCTCGTCAGGAAACTATCTATCCTTCCATACCAAGCTCTGGGAGCTTGCTTCAGGCCATACAAGGCCTTCTTCAACTTGCATACGTGAGTCTGTCCGTCTTCAACTTCAAATCCTTGTGACTGTTCGATGTAAAACTCTTCCTCAATCATACCATTAAGGAAGGCTTGTCTTTACATCCATCTAGTGTATATCCCATTTCATTATGGAAGCAAGTACCATGATAGTTTTGAAGGAAGTGTACCTTGCTTCCTGGAGCAAGTGTCTCCTTAGAATTAATTCCCTCTTTCTGAGAGAAACCTCTAGCCACAAGTCTTGCCTTACTTCTATCAGCAACATATTTTATCTTGCAAATCCATTTGGAAGATACCGCATTCTTGCTTTCTAGTTTGAGTACTATATCCCAAACATCATTCTAGTATTCTTTCATCATAGCATCTGGCATGAGTTCGTCTTGTCAGGTCATCAACATATCCTAGTCTTCCGCATTCAACCTTGAAGGTTGGAACCGACTTTACTCTTGGTAAAGTTTCGATCCATCAGGAAGCTGTCCATCATGTTGTACCATGTCGAACTCAGAGATCTTCTGTAGTCACTCCCTTTGAAGCGGAGCATCATCTTCCCTCTTCATTCTGTACAGGTGGTTCTCTGCTTGATATATACTTCTAGTGGGTCTGGTCAATAGAGTATGTCATGTCAGTCTATTTTTTCTGAGGCAAACCATGAACCTTGCTTTGTACACTTGTTCTTGTAGATCCATATGGAAGATACTACGAACTTCCCTTTAGGTCTCGAAACCATATCGTAGACATCATTCCCCATGATCAACTGTTACTCTTTGACCATAGCTTCTTTCATAGCTGGAAAGGTTAGCATCAATGATGTCACCCAACTCTGTTACACAACTAGAGTGTGTCCGAGGCCTCTTACTTTGGTTTGGAAGTCTCACCATTCTTTTCTTCATCTTGAGTTATATCTCGTACCCATGGTGGTCTTCATCCTTCGAGGTGGATCTACAACTCTTTGAAGCTCTTTCTTCCGTCTCGGTGTCTCTGACCCTGGGAGCTTCAGATTCATGTTTGTTGGAGTGAATCTTGAATTGTCATCACTTGTTCTTCGGAACAAGTCTCATCCTTCTTTTCTTGTAGGCGGTTGTAGAAGACCTTTCATATATGTCAAATGCACTAGTTGCATGGTTAGAACCATTTCATAGAACATATGCATAACGACGCATCATTCAACTATTTAGCCAATACGACATTCATCCATATCTCACAGAAACTTTCTAGATGACATCATTGAGATTGTGCACTAATCCAATATGTCAGCAAGGAGGTTTCATTCTGGATAAGTAGCAATGGAGAGTTGTATAGCACCATGAGCTACTTACCCATCACTTGCATATTAGTAGTATACTGTCATTAATGCAAACATTCTATCATGCATAACACATCAACTGAATATAAAACAATATCATGAAATTACAATTGAATACTTATCTTTTATTTGTTTCATGGGTAGACTCCTTGATCCTTCTGCTTCATCATCTTTTTCATTCATGACATCATCATTTCTTATCCAAATGCTAAGATGGATAAGAGGTTCTTAAAGAATTGAGTTCTTCATATTCCTCATCGCTTGAGGGATCTTCTTTGAATCGTGAACGCTTGATCTTCAGTTGCTCCCATCTTCTCTTCTCTTATTCTGAGTTGAGTTTCTTCTTGTGTAAGGCTTTAGCCCCATTTCCCTTTGGAACTAGAACCTCTCCACTTATGTAGGTGTCCAATTCATTTTCTTCAAGAACCAGTGAAATCCTATGCTTCCATGCTTGGAAGTTTTCAGCTTCACCAAGCTTTTCGCCAAGCTGGGGTGCAAGGTCATTTTGAAGTGAGAACCTCAAATGTAAATGGCAAAAGATTAGATCTTACCAGTTTGAGGTGTTCGTCCTGGTTCCAGATCTAGATGATCTAGAGTTTGTCAGAGAAACCCTAATTTTCAAAACTTGGAATCTTTCAGATCTGATTGGATAGAAAGATGTGCCTCCTGAAGGCGAGCTAAGCAACATATTCATTTGGGACTTATGTGCGTTTTCCCAAGGTGACTCATTTCAGGATTGTTCAAAAGAGAGAACTTGTACGGATTGCCATGTGTCACTATTTCATCTTCAGGGTCTGAAATTTTTACCACAGAAAGTACAGTCCGTGCCCTTTCTGGAACATCTTGCGAAATTTTGTTTGGACCTTCGTAGCCCGAGATATAGCAATTCTCCCTAGGTCCCCTGTTTAAGGCTGAATCCTGAGAGAGGTTGGAACCCTAACTTGGAGGAATTGTATCACCTAGAATATAGCGAATCTGAGGCTGAAACTTTTACACAGTGTACATCAAGAATTTATCTTCGGCTTGTGAAAGTTTCGGCTCCCGAGCCTTCTCCAATCTCGAGATATAGCGAATCTACCAAAACTACTAGTTGTAGTATTTTAGAGTTTTCAAGCTTGAAACTCTAATCTTCAATAGCTATCGCTGTAGCACTGTTTCGGCTGCACATGACTTCTTTCAGGGTGGCTCTGATACCATGTTGAATTTTTAATGGTTATATTAGATCTTAAAACATTTAGCATCATTATAACAGCATAACCGTAAGCCAAAAGATCACTGAAAGATAGACAAGCACAACCACACAAAAAGAACACAGATTTCTCTTGGGAAAACCCTAATGGGAAAAACCTAGCAAAAGCTTCCTCAATATAGATGCCCCAAAAGATAAAAAGGTAAAACCCAAAAGACTGATTCTCCTCTTTCTCTAGCTACAGCTCTTTCTCTCTCTCTCTCATGCGCTACACAAGTGAGTGTGTGTCTCAAATGAGATACGCCTCCCTCTATTTATATTCTTTTGTTCACTTAATATTTGACTCAGTTATGTAGGCTCGAGTAATCCTAACTCAGTTATTTAGGCTCGAGTAACCACAACTGGGGTACTAATGATCTAATGTCCTCTTCCAATTAGGCCTTGAGGCCCAAAACCACTAACCTATGTGATTCCTGTGGGTTTGAGCGGTTACTGACAGCTAGGGAATCAGCTAAGGACTGATGCCATCCATAGAAGATCCAGGGCATCATCATTTGGTCAAGAAGGGCCACCGGGGCCAAAGGCCACCTTCGTGCATGCCATCCAAGCATTATTTAATTATGCATGTACTCTTTAAGTCTCCATCCGCATGCATGCAAGTCAATGGCAAATTAGAAGATAAAGTGACCTAATTAGGTCAAAGATTAGGTTTTGCGCAGTTGAACTCTATAAATAGAGGACAAAGCAAGAGGAGACTTCACTTTTGATTATGATTATTTTGGGAGCTCTTGGATAGCAGCACAACGTGCAGCATAGCAGTTGGGGTTGGAGACGGAGTCTTCAGCTAACAGGATTTCGGCAGTGAAACATCTGTCCTAGTCTTATTCAGGGTAAGCCATACTAGTTCACCACTTGTTCTTCATTCATTCATCAGTTATCTAGTACATGGTATAGATCGTTGCAGGAACACGTGTGCAACTGTAAGGGGGGGTTTCAGCCAAAAAGCCCTAATCAGCTGCTGGGCCTTCAGATCTCAGTTTCCTTCCGAAACTCAGGCACCATTCTCATTATCAGCTTCATACTCCAGTACCCGATGATTATCAGATCCGTCCGTGCTCATCCGAAGCAGTTATCAGCAGTTTCGGGATCCCAGGGGCATGAGCAGCTGTCTCTCTGAAGCAAGTC
Organism: Pseudotsuga menziesii; assembly: GCA_001517045.1. Classification (NCBI taxonomy): domain Eukaryota; kingdom Viridiplantae; phylum Streptophyta; class Pinopsida; order Pinales; family Pinaceae; genus Pseudotsuga; species Pseudotsuga menziesii. Next base: position 328,917 of record LPNX010354668.1, read on the forward strand.
GCTATCCTGCCTAGAGGTCTCAGAAATCTCGCATGCACCAGGCATTCTCTCCGGCACGGAAAGGCTATCAGCGCTGCAAATCGGCAATTCCATTGGACACCTCCTTCCTTGAGGGCATCATCCTTTTCTGACTGGGTGTCTTGCTGCTGGGGGTTCACCGAAAGCAGAGGAGATTAGTTCATCTCCGATCCAGTTCTCAGTGCTTGCATACTTTCTCCGGAGCAGTCCAGCCGGCTTATCAGTGGTAAGTGTTCATTCTATCTCACAAACCCTAACCCTAATTTTTCCTATAAAATAGGGATGTTTGCATGCCCCGTTGTATCAGCATATTTTTTTAGAAATAGAAAATATCGGGATTTGGGATATTACAGTGGTATCAGAGCTGTTTTCTTGGCCAGCTGTGGGCTTAAGAGATGAAAAGTAGATGAATACAGAAGGAGATCCTTTTGTAACCTATAGGAGGAGGAAGAGTAGATACACAGAAGAATTTGAAGATATCCAACTAGAAGATACCAATTCAGACATGGAACAAACAGGTATACATTCAGATAGGGGAAAAGGAACGGGAGAAGAGGAGGATTGAATGGAGTTTCGCAGCTTGGTCTCTGCATTGCAAGACTTAGCCAAAGGACAAAAAGAAGTCCTCAATGCAATCAATAGACTATCAGCGAAACCGGAAACAGGTATCAACAGTACACCTCCCTCACCGGTAGATCGGGGATCTTCAAGCAGCAGTGGAAAGACGGCGTACACTAACATCCAGAACACTCCGCACATATACAACAGACCTACTATCAGGCCTACCATGCCTCACTTCTTGGCAGATACAGTAGGGGGCTCGGTCATGCAGGTAGAACCTAGCGAGCCTTTTGGGGCTTATTTGCAGGAGTACAGAGACTTAGGGGATGAGTTTCATGCTGCCATGTCTTTCTCAGATTTCTGCAACATGAAGAGTAGGAACAGGCCTAGGAATTTCAACAAGGGTTTCAATCACAACTATGAGCTGCAGAAGACCTTGGGCAGGTTAACCATCCCAAACTTTGATGGGACTCGCAGAGGATCAGGGAGAACATGGGTCCAAAAGTTGGATACCTATTTCCAACTCAACCCCATGACAGAGACAGATGCCATTAAGTTGGCTACACTTCACCTGGACGGAGAAGCTCACGAATGGTGGTACCACGGATTGGTGACATTGGGTCACAACACCATACATTCTTACGGTGAGTTCACTCAGAAACTCATAGAGAGGTTTGATAGGAAAGATCCAGAGATCTATTTCAGGGAGTTGGCTCAACTCAAGCAGACTGGTAGTGCAGAAGCTTTCATTTCAGAATTTCAGAGGCTAGCCGTTATGGTAACAGATGTGTCAGAGAGCAGATTGACTATGTTATTCACTGAGGCCCTCATAGAGCCACTACGGGGATGGGTGAAAGCCTACAAACCCCTCACTTTGCAGGATGCTATTAGCAGGGCAAGGGATCTTCAGGATTCAGTGCCCAAAAACAAATTTCCTCTGAAAACCAATTTTCCTGTTAGGGACAAGGACAGGAAACCTTTCCAGCAGGATGTGCCCAAGAAAACCTGGTTAGATGAGGACACTAGGAAAGATTTGAGAAGGAAGAAGCTGTGCTTCACCTGCCAGGAACCATGGGTACCAGGACACAGGTGTGCAAGGAAGGCGAAGGCACACTACATTGAGGTGTATTAAGACAGTGATGAGGACAACTATGAGCAGGAGGCCACAGAAGAGGAATCACACCAGGGTGATACACCAGAGGGAGTCATTGCTACATTATCTGGAGTACCAAGATTCCATACTCTCAGGGTCAGGGGAGTAGTACAGGGTCACAGAGTAGGAGTATTGATTGATGGGGGAGCCACCCACAATTTCATTGACTCTGCTTGGGTAGCCAAGAGAGGTATTCAGATCGAGAAGTTCGAAGGATTCACTGTAGCAGTAGCCGAGAACTCCAGCATGGAGTGCAACTACTGGATCCCAAAATTAAATGTTGCCTTAGGTAATTATCAGATGACAGACTCTTTCTATGTAGTGGATGTAGCAGATACTCATGTGGTATTGGGTGTTCAGTGGCTTTATTCTATAGGGAAATACACTACAAACTACAGGGCAATGGAAATGGAGTTCTAGGGACCAGACGACAAATTGGTAGTTTTGAGGGGCATGAACACTTATCCCCCAAAACTGGTCTCGTCACAAAGAATGGAGGCAATTCTCCGACATGATGATATAGAATGGGCTGCGGAATGTTTGGTCACCTTCAGGAAACCCCCAGAGACCAGCACACAACACCCAAGGGACATTCAAGCCTTGCTACAGAAACATGAAAAGGTTTTTCGGGACCTTCCATCAGGCATACCACCGGACCGAGGTTTTGAACTCATCATCGAGCTAGAGGAGGGAACACAAGCAGTCATCACCACTCCTTACAGGCATCCCAAAAGGTACAAGGATGAGATTGAGAAAACCATCAAAGAATTACTGGAGCTTGGTTATATACGGCTCAGTTCTAGCCCCTTTGCATCTTCAGTAGTTCTGGTTAAGAAGAAGGATGATACGCTGCGTATGTGCATCGATTATCGAGCACTCAACAAAAAGACCATTAAGAACAGGTATCCCATTCCCAGAATTGACGAACTCATGGATGAGCTTCGGGGAGCTCAGTACTTCTCCAAGATCGATCTTCGTTCGGGATACCATCAGATCAGGGTAAGGGACCAGGACATCCCCAAAACAGCTTTTCGCTGTCACTATGGTCACTATGAGTTTTTGGTCATGCCGTTTGGGCTTACCAACGCTCTAGCCACTTTTCAGTCATGCATGAACCACACCTTCAGGGCACAGCTACGTAAGTTTTTGCTTGTATTATTTGATGACATCCTGATTTACAGCAAAACATGGGAAGAGCACCTGAAACACCTGGATGAGACGTTGAGTATTTTAGAAGAACATTTGCTTTACGCGAAAATGTCCAAGTGTGAGTTTGGCATGAAGGAAATGCTGTATTTAGGACACGTAATCAATGCAGAAGGAGTATAGGTTGACATGGAGAAAATCCGAGCTATCAGAGATTGGCCCGCGCCAAAAACAGTTACAGAATTGAGAGGGTTCCTAGGTCTGTGCACTTATTACCGACGGTACGTTAAGGGATTCTCCCAATTTGCAGCACCCCTCACAGATCTCACCAAGAAGGGGGCGTTCACTTGGACAGACTTAGCACAGAAAACTTCCGAGGAGATGAAGGTTATTATGATTTCTTGTCCAGTTCTAGCATTACCAGACTTCTCACAACCCTTTGTAGTAGAATGTGATGCCTCAGGGGAAGGGTTAGGAGCAGTGTTGATGCAGAATCATCACCCTATTGCATTTGAGAGCCGTAAACTGAAGAACTATGAGCGCCATTACTCTATATATGACAAAGAGATGCTAGCCATCTTGCATGCTCTCACAAAATTCAGACAGTATCTGGTGGGCAGTAAGTTCAAAATCAAAACCGATCATAACAGCCTCAAGTATTTCCTGGAGCAGAAGGAACTTGTTGACGGGCCGAATTTGGCACAATAGTCAACTAAGAGACAACCCGATCCAAAAGCTTTCAAAGCTGCTCTCAGTCATTAGATAGCTATCTCTGACGGGATTAAGGCCCCGTTGCCTTCTCTAAAATCACTCCTAAATACAGGAGGAGACTTAAAGGAAGATAAAATTGATGTTTGTTAACTAAATCTATACTACACCTATGAATATACAAAGAAAACTGTTAAAGATAATTACTAAGTTAGTTGATATGTTACACAACTAATTACTAAAAATTAATCTAGTTAAACCAATTAACCTATGAATACAAGAATAAATAATTAAGAAAATATTAACAAACTCAACCAATTACATAAATTACAGTATAGACACATGTACATTCATAATAAAATTGAAAAATAACTTGGCAGAGTGTAAATGTAAAAGTCTGATACAATATAGTTTCTATAAATTAAATAAAAACTACCACTTATATATCCTACGTATCCTATCCTGATCAGGAGCATGATGATATTAACCCTGGAATCAACTTGCAAATAATGATATTGTGCAGACAATCCTGAAAACATTCAGAAGAAATTCTGAAAAGGAACAAGAAAACACACAGAACAAGTATATCACATATGTTATAATGATAAACAAAATCTGCTGTATGACATAAATTTGCAAGTTAAAACCAGCATAAATCGACAGTTAAACATGATGCATTTGCACATTTCTTTAAAGAAATATAACAAAACATAAAGACTGCAAAAAGAAATAATAAGATCAATTGATACTATAAGTACAACTGCAAAGCGAAAATACTGCAAATATACTCATAAATATCTCCAGTTAAAAGATGTTGCAACAGCTAACAAGAAATTGTCTTTAGCTACAGAAAATGATAAAGTGATCCTGTTTAGTCTCTTTTCCAACCATCGACCTCTTTTACAGTAAACCATATCTCCTTTAAATACATTCAATCTCAAAAGAGATAGTTCTAGAAAACTGGAAAATACATCATCGTAATTTTAACCAATTTCATTCAAAAATGACAAATGAAATTGTCATTTTCTATATACATTATGATATCCCGAAATTGAAAAGATTAGACTTATAGTGCTAAATCATAAAATGATAGAGACACTAGTAAATTAGTGACACCTGGGAGACAGCATATCCATAATTGAAAACGATTTCAACTGATTTGTTCATGATTCTCCGGAGATCATCCTGAAAACGAGCGATCACCAAAATCCAGGAAAAGCGCACCTGCAACACCACACAGTAAGAATTAGTACAAGCGTAAGGGTAAATAAACTAAATTACAAAATCCACCAATTAACTCAAAACAATACCTGGAAAGCAAAAATAACTTCATTATCATTTGCTGCTTTTACTTACAAACTTCAAACCTGAAATACTTCCTAAACATATGTACAAAAGTGAGTGTCCCCAAAATACTATGATTTTACAGGAGTATTGAAAACCAGTCGCCGGATTTTGTGAACATGGAGCCTGTGAGTAACCTTTAAGCAGCATCAAAGTGACCTGAGCGTTTAGCTCAGGAACTCTTTCCTCATTTTTACGATTCTCATGTTGCAGTTTCATAACTCTCCGAATTAACTTGTTCTTGTGTCTCTTCAGACGCAAGATAGATTTATCAGCTGAATCGGATCTCTCCTGCAACTTCACATTTTCAGCTTTCACAGCATCACTACGTGCCACCATCTCTGTTATTTCTACCTCCATTCCACGTAACTTGTCAAGCAGATAATTAACGAACAGTGGGTGAATTGCTTCACCAATTCGATATGAACCAGGTAGATTTCCTTCAATAGATTTGCCCTTGATTGGAGGATCGAGCACAGAGTCAATTTGGGGATTCTTATCAGAAACATGAGTACTGTGTGCTATCGGGTGACTGATAGGTTCGGGATCCATATCAGGACCATCATGCGAGACAAGTCCATTCTCATCATCATCTAATACCATCGTTTCTATGTCGTTATCATTTTTCACAGCAGACTTAATAACATTGACTTTGGACGCCATACTCCTAGTAAATCTACTTGTAACCTTAACATTTGGCTTTTTGCTCATCTGTTTGCAGGGTTTGTCATTACGGTTCGGCGTTACCGGGGAAAGGTTTAGGGATTTCCTCCTTCGCTTGGAACGCATGGGAGAACCGGGACTGCGCACAGGAGTGGGAGCAGAATCTTTGTGGACGCTAGGGTTTGCACAATCATTAGGATTTGGCATTGGCTCATGTACAGGTGGAGTTGGAACTTCACAAGGCTGTTGATGCCTTACACACTCCTCTGCACAATCAAATTGGCAATGGCAAAATGCCATAAAGCCATTCTGCTCAAGAAAATCATCCCATGTTTGATTTCGCTTAGACAGCTCCCTCTCTACCATCATTCTAACCAAACCATGGTGGAAAAGACTCCGGCCGATATTCTTAGGACCTTTCTTAATGGCCGAAGACATTTTGTTAATGCTCTGAACTAAGTAATAGGGTAAATTAATGGGCAGACCAAGAAATACCGTCATCAATCTAAGGTGATACACATAAGCAGAGGAAAGACGGCCTTCACAAGTCACATACCTGTGAATAACGTCCAACACAGGCCTCCATTCTTTTTTGAAATATTTCCGCGACACACCAGCTCTGAAGGACACGTCCTGGCAGGGGTTCTTCAACATCTGCCTCCATTCAGTAGCTTTCATCTGCTTGGATTTGAACCAACGTTCACCCGCTAACGGCAGGCCCGTAGCCAAAGCGACTGAGCGCTCGTCAACTCTGAACTGGAGGTCGGCCACCTTAACTCTAGCATCGACCAGCGAAAGAGAAAACAACCTAGTGACTTCGGGGTTCGAGTCTGCAAACTTGCGGAAAAATGGAAGCCACCCGACTGCTTCCACTTTGGCTAAGAGCTCAGGGTTTTCGTCAAGAAGCTTGGTATTGTTAGGCTCGACCCTGACAACTAGAGCCATGGCTACAAATGCGAACGCACACAGTTGCACACCGAGGAGATACAATGGATCGCAATCAGACAGAACGCTGGAGAGAGAGCACTCGGGATGCAAGCCAAGCAAAAACCACAAACAATGAAACCCGACTCTTTCATAAACGAAATGCGACATGGGTAAAACCAGACAGGAACCCTGTAAACTCGGCATGAGTATAAGGAATGATTACACAGAGAGGTGATCACAATAATGGAAAGAGAGGGCGAAAACTCCAAAACAAAACTAACTTAGTCATGATTTATTCGGCTCGCTCGAAATAAAACCACACATTGCATAGAGAACAGACGTTCGACAAGCAAGAGGACACGATGCTATGGTCGTACTACAATTAAGTGTCGTCACAGAGTTTCATACGTGTGTAATGATAACATATCAGCCCTTGATCAAGCAAGTTGGATTTGGAAGAGGGTGATGCGAATTGAAATGACCACAGGGAAAGAGCTTTGGGCGCTGAAACGTCGACTTTGCAATATAATAATTTCATCCTTCGGAAATGGCGGACAGGCTACGTGAGACACATGGCATAACCCATTATACCAACCCCAACCCTTACATGCAAAAATGTAAATCACGTATGGAGCATATTACTAAGATTGAGATTTAATACTTATGGTTGGATTATGCATGATTCGAAGGTTAGAGGATGAACTTTGGATAAGGCACCCTTGCAGGAAATATTTAGCCTTTCGTGTTGAATGGCCTTGCCAATTTGCAATTAACCAATAAAACATACCAATTGCCGAATATTCAAATAAGGCTAATGGTGAGGCTATGGTGAAAAGCATACAAATCCATTCGAAATAATGATTTAATATAGTAATTTTGTCAACTAGCAATATTTCACAAGGTTATAAAAACAATTTGAATTTCACCATTTCAGTAGCTAATGGAATTTCATCGTTTCAGTAGCTCCCGATTATGTAAGTTGAAATGAGGAATTCAAATATTTCATCAAACAAAATTTTATTTTGTTTGATGAAATTTGTTTTTTAAGGCTGTTGGGTAGGAGCACAATAGATGGCGGCTGACTGGGCGGAACAGTTATCTCTGTTTTCTTGACCTGAAATCATGCAATCAAAGCAATTAAATCCCCCATGCATACCATTATACAGAAATCAATATTTTAACATCTTAAATAGATTCAGGGAATTCACATTTCTAAAAATTACCAGAAATTTACACTTTTAATTATTTATTTGATAAAGATCAGGTCTCTCACAAAAATCAGTCCAAATGAAGTAAGACCGTAGGTGGCTTGGTTTTTGAAGAATAAAGTCTCAATACCACAAGCATGGCCTTGCTGCCAGCAAGCGTCCATAGCCTCGACAAGGTTGCTTCAAAGCCCAAAGAATGCCAGTATCCCATCTGCCAGTTAAAGATATACAATTCTGGTTAGGTTGGACTGTTCCCATCATTTTATTATTATTATTATTTTTTATACTTCTGAAGGCCACGGTTCTGGCTTGGTAACCAGGTAGTAACCATGTCAGTCACTAATCTGCACTACAGTAAATAAACCGGCTCATGATGAGACCTTTTATCCCTTAGTGTTTTGTCCAAGGGCCATTGTCCAGGCTTGGTGACCGGAAGCGACAATGTTACTGAATGCAAACCTATGATCCTGAACAGACTGGCTCGTTACGAGACCCTCTGTCCTTCAGATTATTTAAAAAATATTTAAATCCAACGATGGCCAGATTGTAGTTATATTTAATCTCCAATGAGATTATCTTAGCAGATGGGGAGGCAAGTCTAATTCTCTTCACGAGAGGGAGTGGCGTAAAAGACTTAAATGGATAACCTTGACAAATACTGCCCTAATCCTTTTGGAAAAATCTTTGCGGAGACTGATCTTATTACTTTATATTTACATGACTTAAAAATTTCTGGTAAAATCTAGAAAGACGAAAAAACCTTTCACTGTTCAAGACGTAAAACAACATGACAATATTCAGGATAGTAAGACCATGGTGCATGATTTGTAGATCAATCACAGGATTTGGCGAAAATTCATCAGCCCGAAGTTAAATGAATTGATCACTCTAAAAAATGGTGCAAATAAAACAACAAATAGATATGAGAAGATATTCAAAGCAAACAAGTAAAATGAACACACTAAAAAGTTCCACAAACCGAGAAAACCACACAAGGTATATACAGGATAATCCCTTAATGGGGATCAGCAAAAATATTTTTTTATGAGATGGCCATTTACCGGAAGGTTCTCGATGTCTCCCTCCAGCTTCTGCAACCTGAATGTGCTGGGACCAAGTTTTTCTATAATGATAAACGGTCCCAGCCACAGGCATTGGAACTTGGTATGTTTTCCTCTTTCTTCGTGCTCTTTGTCCCATTTCAGAACTAGGTCACCTACTTCCAAATCCCTACTAGCTGATTTTCTATGATCGAACCAGCGTTTCACTGTCTTCTGGTGTTGGTCAAACTTTTTTCTGGCTAACTCTCTTTCTTCCTCCAGTTTAAGCAGAGTATTAATCCGATGTTCCATGGCAGAACATGCTGTTTCCTGCACTGACTGGGAGAGCTGTAGGGAGGGTAAAAATAGATGGGGAGGCAAGATAGCTTCTTTACCGTATACCAGGAAAAAAGGAGAATTACCTATGGCAGCCTTGGGAGTCACTCTGTCAGCCCACAGGGCATTTGATAAGGGGTTGTGCTAATTTCTATGATGATTAACCACAATGCGTTTCAGAATTTTGATTAAATTTTTATTGGAGGATTCAGCTAATCCGTTACCCTGAGGATAATAATTAGTTGAATACTTTAACTTTATACCATTTTCCAATGCATATTCCGTTAATTTTGCAGAAGAAAAATAGGTTGCATTGTCAAAAATTAAAGATTCGGGAACACCAAACTTGGTGACAATAAAAGAGTTAAGGAATGATATCACCTGTTCTGAGTTAACCACTCGCAAGGGGATGGCTTCCACCCATCTAGTGAAATAATCGGTGGCTGTCAGAATGTATTTGTGCTGCTGTGAAGAAGCTGGTGTAATTGGACCAACAATGTCCAAACCCCATTGTTGAAATGGAACTTCGAAAATAACAGGCTAAAGAGGTAATGTTGCTTTCTTAAGTCTTTCGTCTGCTTTTTGACACTCCTGGCATTTCCTAGCAAAGGCAAATGCATCCCTAAACAACGTAGGCCAGTAATATCTAGCTTTGAGTACTTTATGTGCGGTGGTTTCTCCACCAAAATGTCCCCCGGCTGGCCCTGCATGTAATTGAGACAACACATTATCAGCTTCATTTCTTTCTAAACAACGAAGGAGGACCCCTTCGAAATTATTTTTAAACATAATATTATCAATCAGCTGATAAGGGGCAGATCTTAATCTCAAAGCCCTTTTGCTGTGTGAATCTAAATGTTCAGGAGCATTTCCATGCAATAAAAAAAACTTAATGTCATGATAGCAGGAATCAGAGGGGGCTGAGATTGGAAAAACTTCCCTTTCGAACAGAGAATGTTCATCGATAAAGTGTAGATCAGACTCAGACATGTCTGAAGATCCGGCTGCCAACTTACAAAGTCCCTGTCCTCTGACAATCTTTAAAGGCTTGATTTCCAGGTCATACTCTTGAAGCGCTGTAACCCAATGAGCTCGCTTTTCACCCAGGTCCTTTTGCACCAAAAGATTTCTCACTGCGGAATATGGCACAATAACCTTGGTATGAGACTTCAACAGATAAGGCCTAAAATGTTTTACTGACTTAAAAACAGCAAATGCTTGTTTGTCTACTTCTGGATAATTGATCTCTACGCTGTTAAGACCGGAACTCGTAAAAGCAATGGGAGCTTCATTGTTTCCTGATTTTTCTGCGTTAAAACAGCGGCATATGAAGAGTAAGAAGCAAAAGTGTACAAAATAAATGGTTTAGAGAAATCCGGGCTTGTTAAGGTAGGAGCTTCAGCTATAGCTTTTAATATATCGTGAAATGACTGCTTTTCTTTAGCGGACCATTTGAAATTAGCATCTTTTTTAATCATTTTCTGAAGTGGTCTGACAATCTCAGTGAACCCAGGAATAAACCTTGAGACAAAGTTTATTTTCCCTAGAAATGACTGCATAGTTTTCTTTGAGTGAGGCATAGAAATCTGTGCTATAGCCTGGGTACGTTCAGGGTCAATATTGATACCTTGTTTTGAAACTACAAAACCCAATAACTTACCTTCCGTAACCGCAAAGATGGATTTCCTGGGATTCAGGGAGATCCCATATTTCCTGCAACGTTCAAAAACCCTCCTAAGATGTGTTAGGTGATCAGCCCTGTTTTTTGAAAAAACAGTTATATCGTCGAGGTAAATAACAACAAATTGGCCGATCAGGCCTCTGAATGCAATATCCATTGCCCTTTGAAACGTGGCTCTGGCATTAATTAAGCCAAACGGCATTTTCCTGTAGGCGTAAGTTCCCCAAGGGGTTCTGAAGGTTGTTTTCAACTGATTTGTTTTGGAGACTAGGACTTGATTGTATCCCGAAAAGCCATCTAAAAGTGAGAACATTTCAGATCCAGAAACCTGTTGTAAGATCTTTTCCATAGGGGGAACGGGATAATTGTCTTTTTCTGAAACCTTGTTTAGATTTCGGAAATCGATGCATAATCTAATCTCACCATTTTTCTTTCTAATTGGGACGAGATTTGCCACCCACTGCGTATGCCGTACTGGAAAAATTATTCTAGCAGCGAGGAGTTTGTTAAGCTCTTTCTTAACAGCCGGTTCTAGGCTAGGGTGCATTTTCCTCAACTTCTGCTGGAAAGGTTTAGCTTGTTGTTTCATGGGGATGACATGTTGCATTATGTTTGGATCAAATGTCTTGAGATCGTCATATGTCCAAGCAAAAATGTCTTTAAACTCATTAAAGAGTCGTATGAAGGCTGTTTTTTCTTGGGGGGTACACGTACTGCCCAGATTGACACATTGAGGATTGTGTTCGGTGCCTAAATTTATGACTTCAGATTGCATAGTAGTGCTGTTGGTTTTATAGTTTTTTGCACCTTTAAATTTGTCTTTCAAGTCATAGAATTTCTCAAGTTTAATTACAGATCTAGGAAGGGTACTGACCTGATTAAGAGATTCTTCAATTGAACAAGGTTTATGAATTATCGAAAAGTTGTACAGATCTTCATCATGAGTCATTTCATCGATGACTGCGTCCTTGAAGGTGTCCTTCATGGTCAAAAACTCGATTAACTGCTCGTCATGGTCAAAGACTCTCCAATTGACAATATTATTAGGTATGGAAGGCCTGAAAAGCAGTTCGACAGAGAAAGAATCAACAAACATCCCTTTAGATGGAATTAACCTTGAAGCAACGTTTGCTAACAGATCTGCTTCCTGATTCAAATAACGAGGAATAGAATTTATGTTAAAAGCTTCAAATGATAATAATAAATTCCACATCTCTGTCTGGTAATTTCTTAGATGACCAGCAATGCAATGTATAGTGTTGCGTACCTGTCTAACGATAATTTCAGAGTCCCCTAGCACTATCAAAGCTTTAGCTCCTAAATCAATTGCTTTTTTCAGCCCTTGAATAAGGGCTTCATATTCAGCGATATTATTGGTGCACTCAAATTCCAACCTGCAAGCAACAAAATACCTTTTTCCGTGGGGATCTATTAACAAACAACCGGCCCCAACCCCTTCCTTTGACTTAGATCCGTCAAAGTATAGAGACCATTATTCAGGTCTAAATGTGCAGCGTTCAGAACTGGAATTTCATCCGAAACTTGTGTAAAATGAAAAACTTCGGATTGCTGTTCGGGATCTTGGAATTGTTGCCCACCTATTTCAACTAGGTGGCAATTTCATGTACATTACCGATGTACATTATTGTGCATTTGTACCATGGGATAATCTATGGATTTTTCACTCAGCAGGGCAATTCTGCCCCTTTTGTACACGAAATGTCCGCTCCCCTGCGTGGGATAATTAATGTAACTTTATATGCCAGCATGGGTCATTCCTCTAAGGATGTCACCATGGACTTTATTATCAGGGAAGTCCTCTTCACCGAGTGTTTTTTTTCCCCTTCAAGTTAATCTTGTTATCTGACAATTTTAATTGGTTGGGTTTTTCACTCACCAATCCTCCAAAGTGGTGAATTGGCGTTCTGATAATCAAGCTCATGAGGTGGCTAAGGTTTCAAGTTGTTGTCCATGACCATGCTAGCCATATCTTGTAGTCTTGCGGAATTTCGTTAGGATTTTAATTTTTATTTTGATTTTTTTTCCTAATTAATTAACTTTACCATTTAGTGGTTAATTAATTAAGTTTTGATGTAATAATGTAATCTCTTGAACCTTGGCATTTTGTAATAGGGGCTATGAATGCAAATGAAAATGCTATGACACCCCCTAAGCCATTGGTTCAAGTCTCATGTCATTCTGACAAGGGGTTAGAAAGTTAGAGCAATTTTAGTTAAGACAATGTTTTTTTTTCCCAGGAAATTAATTTAATTTCCTAGGGTGAAAAATTAAATTATTTGATTTTGAAGGAAAAAATCAAATAAGGCCATGGTAATTAAGTTTGGGGGGTGGCTAAGCATAGCCAAAATTTCATTTAAATAAACCCCCCATGGTCAAAATAAATGTCTGAAGATCTCCTAAGTGGGGCGTCCCTCTTGTCTTAATAAAAGATAAAAAAATAAAAAATAAAAGATTAAAAGATTAAAAAATAAAAAAGATAAAAATAAAAAATAAAAGATAAAATAAAGTTTAAAAATTAAATAAAATATTAAAGATAAAATAAAAGATAAAAATAAAAATAAAAGATTAAAACTTGAAAATAAAAGATTAGAAGATTAAAAAATAAAAAGATAAAAACACAAAATAAAAGATAAAATAAAGTTTAAAAATTAAAAATTAAAAATAAAAGATTAAATAAAAGATTAAAATATAAAAGATTAAAGATAAAATTAAAAATAATAAAATTAAAATTTGAGTCAAAGGAGGCCCCACTGGAGTCATGGAAACCCTAGATCTAAGGGTTAAGCTTTATTGTGACATGGATCTATCTTTTTGACTATTGATTTGAAGAGGCCCCCTTGCTTATGATTGGTGGATGGCTTGCAAAGTCAACAAACCTAGATCTGAGGGTGGAGGAGAGCTAGAGTTTAGATCTATATTTTGGACCCTTGATTTAGGAGTGGGTTTGGGATCTCTTCAATTTTAAAAGGAGGGCTCCTCTTCTTCACTCCGCACAATTTTCTCATGCTAAGGTTATGCTACCAAATTTTCTCCTCTTCTTCTCTCACATTTCTCTTGCTCATTTTGCTCAAGCCCTAAGAGGCTCTTTTGTATCAAGCTTTGCCCTAGTTGGGCCATAATGAAGTGAAATCTTTGGAGGAACTCTTATCTCATGGTGTTGGCTTTCTATTTTCGAATTTGAGGTATAATATTTTCATTTGTGTGTTTATTTTCATTATACATGCATAGATGCCCCTTGCAAAGGTCTTTGCAAAGGGGATTTAGTTGTGAATGGTTATTTACATCTATTTGTGAGTAGTTTTAGCTAGATCTACAAAGGGTTTTGTAGATCCTTTTATTTTGCTCACCTCTTGCTGTATTTTGTAGATTTCTCACAGTTATTTTGCAGATCCAAGGGTTTGGAAGAAGGCCTCCTAGACCAAGCACTTATCTTGCATTTTATCTTCAAGATCCATTCATTTATTCAGGGTTTCATTATGTATTTTGCATTTTCGCACATACTTTTGTCACTGTTTTAAAACTAGGTTTTATTCACTGTATAGTGAATAAAACCCTTGTTTTAGGACTTTTATTCATAGTAGATTAGTTTGGTTTTATAAATCTGCAATTTACTTGTCATTTTAGGCCCTAAAAACCCATTTTTAGGCCACCAAAAGTTCAAGTTTTACATAGTTTCAAGTTCAGATTTTTGCACTGTTTTTTCTGAGTTTTTGGGGCTAACTTCTAACATACTTTTTGTAGTGTTTTCTGCTGTAAATTCCAGCGAAGTAGGTCGCTGTTTTTTGTAGGGTTTTACACAGGGAAGGAGGAGGTGCTGCCAAAATTTCAACAGAAAAAAGGCCCTAAAAGTTTTGGGTGCAAAAAGGGGTCCAAAACCCCATTTTTTCCTCTCTTTTCTATCATTTGTAAACCCCAAAGAGTAGTACTCTTGGGGTATTTTTCAAAGCTCTTTAAAATCATTTGTAAATCTTGTATATGAAGTTAGAATAGTGATAGGATAGAACACTAGTTGTTAGATTTACTTTTCTGCAAGTAGATCTAGTCTTTGCTTTCTGTTTACCCACCATCTCTGTTAGAGGGATTGATGTGTGGTTAGGTTAATTGTTTAGAATAGTTCTTTCGTTTCTGTTCTTTTTTATTTCCAAGCACTTAGTTAGAAAGAAGTAATTTTACAACTTGCCTTTCGGTGGATCCTCTGTCCCTATTTGTTATCTCCCTTTAGGGAACTTAGATCAGGGTATGAAAAGCAGAAAGGCAGGGGCTTAGATTTAATTAGATAACATTGTATCCTTTGTCCCTATCCGTTATCTCCCTTTAGGGAACTCAGATCAGGGTATGAAAAGCAGAAAGGCAGGGGCTTAGATTTAATTAGATAACACTGCCTTGTTTGTTTACGTATTTCTGTACCAAACACATTTGCTTTACCAGTCCAGGGTTCAAGTACCAGCACCTCCCATAAGGGATACCGCTTGGTTGTGCCCTGTTGATAGTTTTAAAAATTTACTTGCATGCTTAACCACTACAAGATTTAAAATTTACCCCTAAAATTAACCAACAACGAATTTAGCCCCTGTTCCTCTACTCGGTTATCACCCTTCGGGGTACTCATGAGATACGACAGGGGGTAGAGGAGTTTTAGTAATAGGCATCCATCACATTGTTGCTTTAATCCAACTGAAAATTGGTGACCTTTGGAAGCCACGAGGGGTGAGAGACCGAGGGGGGTCTCACGGCGTTCGCGTCCTCCCTTGTTGGGCGCCTGGCACTAGGGGTTTGATCTGTGAGCTACAGGTGGGCTTGTTCCCATTGTTTTGAGCGCAGCAGCACTCCAGCTTTGGATTAAGGGGATATGTGGTAGGGGTAGACACACCACTGTTTGAAAACTTAATACAAGAAGAAAAACTGTAATAAAATTTACTAAAAAGAACAAGAAGCATTGCAAAACAGGCTCTACACTCTAGCAGGGATTTACAACACATTTTCACTCCAGCATTGCACTCCAACACTTTACTTTCAGTCTCATTTACTTTCAGTTCTGCAATTGTTTATGTGGTGAATGCTTAATAACTCACTAACATTTGTTTAACTGCTTCAAGTAATTCAACTTAAAGTCTTTCCATTTTCATTTACTGTTGGTTTGATAAATTTCATTTAAGGCATTTTCCTTCTGCTATCTCTTGTCTATAACTTGTAAATCTGGTTCATATTTGTCTAAACTGTAACTATTTTACTTGTTCATTTGTTTATACTGATAAATTTAGATCATCTGTACATTGCTTAGATATCTTGATTCATTATTGTTTATAACTGTATCATCTATTTGTTTATTCATCTCATTGTTAGATAACATTTAACCTGTGAGATAATTAACCTGGATTGTATCTCATTAAAGGTTGCATTCTCTGACTCCATTCTTTAGGCACTGGTTGTATCTGAATAAAGGCTTGATTGCCATTTGAGAAATATTGCATTTGCATTGGCTGATTGTCATCCTTAGTAAATAGTAAAACCTAAGCCTTTCACCTAATAATAAAGATCCTTTTAACTCAACTGTTAATAAACTTAGGAATATAGTCTTCCGTAGGGACTACCCCCCTTGGCTTCGTTAGGATCTGGCCTAAATGGAGGAGTTGTGGACTGTGGTGACAGTGGTCCCCAGCTCTAACTTGCCCCCAAGGACACACAAAGCGGGTTGGAGACTTCCCCGTGTCATAAAGTGTGTATTAGGCGGCAACAGGACTGATGAAGTTTCAGCCTCAAGGTTTCCAAAGAAGGAATCAACCATGTAATTGCCCATTATAGTATCAGTGAATAACACTGGCTCATTTGAGTCATCCAGTTCGGTGACCGTGTGCTTCATATAACGCTCTCGATCGATTCTGATTTTGTTTGGGCGGCCATTATAGGGTAGCCATAAATGTGACTAGTTTGTCGCGAAATATCCCTTCAATTTTCAGACCAATCTCTGCTGAGAAATAAGCCATATGCCTCAGGGATATCTGCAACAATTATGTCAATGCCGAAATGAACCTGAGGGTTTGAGGCTAGTCTTATCAGTACTTCATTCAACTTTCCTATTACCTTTACATTAGATCGGTCAAGTTGCACAATGCTTGTATCACATGGCACGGGGACTGCATTAAGTTTTTTGCATACCGAATATGGCATGACGTTTTTCGAAGTCCCTGAATCTATCATACAATTGTGTACTTTACGATTACAGATCTCAAATGTGAGCAAAAAATGAGGAGTTGAGGAATCTGATTTCTTACGTATGGACGAGGCGTTGACTGAAGATTTTGTTGGGTTGTCTTTGGTACTAGCAGAACTGTTTTGAGTGGAAGGAGTTTTGCCATTTTTACTTAGAGAAACCCCTTGAATCATCTTGTCTCGAATCGCAGGCAATTTAAGGAGTTCATAGATAGAAATATTGGCTCTGATTTTCTTCAAATCCTCAACTAAGTCATACTCTAAATCAAGAGAAGGTGTAGACTTAGTGTTGGAAGGTTGGTTTTTTGTTTTGACAGTTAAACTGTCATCTGTAGGTGTTGTGGAAGGTTCCCCTGAGGACTGATTTTTCTTGCTTCTAGTATTATATTGATGCTGATTGACATTCACAACAGCCACATCTTCATCGTCGGTCAATTCCGTGGTATCCCATAAGTGACTGATAACTTGAGGAGGTTTATCTTCATTGTTATTATCTGTGCCTTGGGTATCTTCAGAATTCTGTCCTGAAGATTGGGTTTCACTTTCAGCTGACGTTTCTAGGCCTGAGACTAATAATTTTAGGAAGCTATTAATTTCATCTATGTTATTAGCCTCAGAGGGTGGGGTCTGTTTAACAGCTGTATTTTGGAATGGTCTTCTAAAAGGCTGTCTAGGTGGTTCTTTATTCGGAGTACTTTCAGAAGTACCTTTCTTCAAATCAATGATTTCATTGGATAGCTTCTTTATGACTCTTTGGAGGCTGTCTCAGTCTAGTGCATCTTGACCTTTTTTCTCAGGATTTGTGGTTTGGAAGGACTCTCAGTCTTTTTGCGAGAAGAAGATGCAGAATCAGTGTCTACCCCAGGGTTCGTCTTAATAGCATACATGTCTTTCTCGACCTTAATGGCTTCATCAAAGGTTTCAGTGAGAGTGGGTTTGGCCGCTCTCCTGACAAACATGGCCATAGACACGGGTAGGGCTGAAGTAATTCAATCGTGACATCTTTAGCAAGCCTTGAAGTAGTTGGGATTCTGTTTCTAAGAGTCAAGAACCGCTGGTTAAAATCTTTAACCTTCTCCTTGGTTTCCATACGGATCCTAGACAATCCTAACACCAACACAGCTGGAGTCTTATCGTCTCCAAACTTGTTCATGAAAGCCAACTCGAATTCATTCCAACTGGCAATAGAACCAGCAGTAAGTGAGAAGTATCAGGTCGAGGCTTTGCCCTCAAATGTGTAAGGGAAGAGTCGACAGACTACATCTTCGTGCTCAACATTCAAAAGCCGAACTGCTAGCATGAATTTCTTGACATGGTCTTCTGCAGGCTCTTTCAGCTCGGGATTGAACTTGGGCAACAATTTCTCGGGATGCTTTAGCAAAGGATGTTGATCACCTGGAACAGAGACTGCATCCTGAGCTAACCATGGCATATTGGCATTGGGGTTGGGGTTTAAATTTGCCATGTTTCTTGGTGATGGAGGTGGTGAAGGTGGTGTTTGAAAAATGTGAGGAGGTGAATGTGGCGGTGATGGTGGTTGACCAGACCCTCCTGAAGCAGGTGGTCCTGAAGGAGATGAAGGTTGATTGGTGCCTGTTAGAAACTGTTGTAATTGATGGTCAGGGAAGACACCTAAAGGTTGATCCTGTTTTTCAGGAGTAGACTCAGTATGGCGAGTACGCGGACGTTTGATCTGTGGAAGAGGCAATTCGGTGGGTTGGATCCCGGTGAGATTTGAATAAGCTCGGG
Source organism: Pseudotsuga menziesii (assembly GCA_001517045.1). Classification (NCBI taxonomy): domain Eukaryota; kingdom Viridiplantae; phylum Streptophyta; class Pinopsida; order Pinales; family Pinaceae; genus Pseudotsuga; species Pseudotsuga menziesii. The sequence continues at coordinate 347,682 of LPNX010354668.1, forward strand.
TTAAAATCCTGCGGGATTCATTGATGGCCTGTTCGAACTGGTCAGGTTCTTCAGGTGGATGGGCATCGCTAGAGTTGAACTGATAGATAAGGCTTCGAACAGTATCGTTCAGCGGGGTCTCACCTAATTGTGATGACTGTAATTCACTCGATCGAGAAGGTGGTGTGAATTTAGGAGTAGAGGGGTGATTAGTATTATGAACAGGATTGTTTTCATCAGCCATTCGCTTAAGCTGGCCCTCTTTCTAGCGCTATTGTTGACGGGCCGAATTTGGCACAATAGTCAACTAAGAGACAACCCGATCCAAAAAACTTTCAAAGCTGCTCTCAGTCGTTAGATAGCTGTCTCTGAGGGGATTAAGGCCCCGTTGCCTTCTCTAAAATCACTCCTAAATACAGGAGGAGACTTAAAGGAAGATAAAATTGATGTTTGTTAACTAAATCTATACTACACCTATGAATATACAAAGAAAACTGTTAAAGATAATTACTAAGTTAGTTGATATGTTACACAACTAATTACTAAAAATTAATCTAGTTAAACCAATTAACCTATGAATACAAGAATAAATAATTAAGAAAATATTAACAAACTCAACCAATTACATAAATTACAGTATAGACACATGTACATTTATAATAAAATTGAAAAATAACTTGGCAGAGTGTAAATGTAAAAGTCTGATACAATATAGTTTCTATAAATTAAATAAAAACTACCACTTATATATCCTACGTATCCTATCCTGATCAGGAGCATGATGATATTAACCCTGAAATCAACTTGCAAATAATGATACTGTGCAGACAATCCTGAAAACATTCAGAAGAAGTTCTGAAAAGGAACAAGAAAACACACAGAACAAGTATATCACATATGTTATAATGATAAACAAAATCTGCTATATGACATAAATTTGCAAGTTAAAACCGGCATAAATTGACAGTTAAACATGATGCATTTGCACATTTCTTTAAAGAAATATAACAAAACATAAAGACTGCAAAAAGAAATAACAAGATCAATTGATACTATAAGTACAACTGCAAAGCGAAAATACTGCAAATATACTCATAAATATCTCCAGTTAAAAGATGCTGCAACAGCTAACAAGAAATTGTCTTTAGCTACAGAAAATGATAAAGTGATCCTGTTTAGTCTCTTTTCCAACCATCGACCTCTTTTACAGTAAACCATGTCTCCTTTAAATACATTCAATCTCAAAAAAGATAGTTCTAGAAAACTGGAAAATACATCATCGTAATCTTAACTAATTTCATTCAAAAATGACAAATGAAATTGTCATTTTCTATATACGTTATGATATCCCGAAATTGAAAAATCCGACCTATAGTGCTAAATCATAAAATGATAGAGACACTAGTAAATTAGTGACACCTGGGAGACAACATATCCATAATTGAAAACGATTTCAACTGATTTGTTCATGATTCTCCGGAGATCATTCTGAAAACGAGCAATCACCAAAATCCAGGAAAAGCGCACCTGCAACACCACACAGTAAGAATTAGTACAAGCGTAAGGGTAAATAAACTAAATTACAAAATCCACCAATTAACTCAAAACAATACCTGGAAAGCAAAAATAACTTCATTATCATTTGCTGCTTTTACGTACAAACTTCAAACCTGAAATACTTCCTAAACATATGTACAAAAGTGAGTGTCCCCAAAATACTATGATTTTACAGGAGTATTGAAAACCTGTATATTCACACCAGTCGCCGGATTTTGTGAACATGGAGCCTGTGAGTAACCTTTAAGCAGCATCAAAGTGATCTGAGCGTTTAGCTCAGGAACTCTTTCCTCATTTTTACGATTCTCATGTTGCAGTTTCATAACTCTCCGAATTAACTTGTTCTTGTGTCTCTTCAGACGCAAGATAGATTTATCAGCTGAATCGGATCTCTCCTGCAACTTCACATTTTCAGCTTTCACAGCATCACTACGTGCCACCATCTCTGTTATTTCTACCTCCATTCCACGTAACTTGTCAAGCAGATAATTAACGAACAGTGGGTGAATTGCTTCACCAATTCGATATGAACCAGGTAGATTCCCTTCAATAGATTTTCCCTTGATTGGAGGATCGAGCACAGAGTCAATTTGGGGATTCTTATCAGAAACATGAGTACTGTGTGCTATCGGGTGACTGATAGGTTCGGGATCCATATCAGGACCATCATGCGAGACAAGTCCATTCTCATCATCATCTAATACCACCGTTTCTATGTCGTTATCATTTTTCACAGCAGACTTAACAGCATTGACTTTGGACGCCATACTCCTAGTAAATCTACTTGTAACCTTAACATTTGGCTTTTTGCTCATCTTTTTTGAGTTATTCTTCAGGGAGGTCTTCAGGTTACACGGGTTACCTAAGACCATTGTCAGTGATCGGGATAGCAGATTCACGGGTGCCTTCTGGTAGGAACTGTTCAGATTGGTGGGGACCGAACTGGCTACTAGTACGAGTTATCACCCCCAGAGTGACGGGCAAACAGAAATAGTCAACAAGTGGATCGAAGGATATCTGAGGAACTATGTAGCAGGGCAGCAGCGAACCTGGATCAAATGGCTACACCTAGGGGAGTATTGCTACAACACTACTTATCACATGTCTATTAGGATGACTCCTTTTAAGGCATTATATGGTTATGAGGCCTTGGACTATGCAGATTTGGCATTTGGAGACAGTAGGGCTCCTAAGGCTAAGGATTGGATACAGGACAGTCAGGACATCCTTAAAGTATTGAAAGAGAATTTACAAACAGCCCAGAATCAACAGAAGATGTATGCCGACAAACATAGGATTGAACGGAGCTTTGAGGTAGGGGATTTAGTTTACTTAAGGCTCCAGCCTTACAGACAGTCTTCACTTAAAAAGAAAGGAGCAGAGAAGTTAAAACCCCGCTTCTATGGACCCTACAAAATAATTCGGAAGGTGGGAGAGGTGGCATATGAACTAGAACTTCCCCAGGAAAGCAAAATTCACAATGTGTTCCATGTATCTAGTCTGAAGAAGACCCTTGGGCAACACATTGCTCCATCCACCAAATTGCTCCCTTTAGATGATGAAGGACTGCTGATACTGATTCCCGAACGGATCATACGGACTAGAGAGAGGAAGCTCAGGAACAGAGTAATCAGGGAATACTTGGTTCAATGGAAAGAACTACCGCTAGAGGATGCCACCTGGGAAGGTGAACAGGTATTGCAGCATCCCAGTTTGAAGTTGCTTGAGGACAAGCAATCTCGAGCGGGGAGGACTGTAATGTCCTCTTCCAATTAGGCCTTGAGGCCCAAAACCGCTAACCTATGTTATTCCTATGGGTTCGAGCGGTTACTGATAGCTAGGGAATCAGCTAAGGACTGATGCCATCCATAGAAGATCTAGGGCATCATCATTTGGTCAAAAAGGGCCACCGGGGCCAAAGGCCACCTTCGTGCATGCCATCCAAGCATTATTTAATGATGCATGCACTCTTTAAGTCTCTATCCGCATGCATGCAAGTCAACGGCAAATTAGAAGATAAAGTGACCTAATTAGGTCAAAGATTAGGTTTTGCGCAGTTGAACTTTATAAATAGAGGATAAAGCGAGAGGAGACTTCACTTTTGATTATGATTATTTTGGGAGCTTTTGGATAGCAGCACAGTGTGCAGCACAGCAGTTGGGGTTGGAGACGGAGTCTTCAGCTAACAGGATTTCGGCAGTGAAACATCTGTCCTAGTCTTATTCAGGGTAAGCCATACTGGTTCACCACTTGTTTTTCATTCATTCATCAGTTATCTAGTACATGGTATAGATCGTTGCAGGAACACGTGTGTAGCCGTAAGGGGGGGGGGGTTTCAGCCAAAAAGCCCTAATCAGCTGCTGGGCCTTCAGATATCAGTTTCCTTCCGAAACTTGGGCACCATTCTCATTATCAGCTTCATACTCCGGTACCCGGTGATTATCAGATCCGTCTGTGCTCATCCGAAGCAGTTATCAGCAGCTTCGGGATCCCAGGGGCGTGAGCAGCTGTCTCTCTGAAGCAAGTTGCTATCTTGCCTAGAGGTCTCAGAAATCCCGCATGCACCAGGCATTCTCTCCGGCACGGAAAGGCTATCAGCCCTGCAAATCGGTAGTTCCATCGGACACCTCCTTCCTTGAGGGCGTCATCCTTTTCTGACTGGGCGTCTTGCTGCTGGGGGTTCACTGAAAGCAGAGGAGATCAGTTCATCTCCGATCCAGTTCTCAGTGCTTGCATACTTTCTCCGGAGCAGTCCAGCCGACTTATCAGTGGTAAGTGTTCGTTCTATCTCACAAACCCTAACCCTAATTTTTCCTATAAAATAGGGATTTTTGCATGGCAGTTTGCATGCCCCGTTGTATCAGCATATTTGTTTAGAAATAGAAAATATCGGGATTTGGGATATTACAAATGAACCGACTTACAACGGAGGGGACTTCCCCATGACTTTTAGCAATTCTCCGGATAGGAACATCGGGGTACAAAGAAATACCAGTGATTCTCCTAATAGGAGCATCGGGGACCATTAAAAATATATATTTAGAATATTCTTCAAAGTTACAATAATTCAACAGATCTTGTTGTATAGGAGCTTCTTCAATATCTCTAACTGGCGGTCTGATATCTTCTGTGGCTCTAGGAGCTTCCTTCTCTTCTTCATGATCTTCATCTGCAAAGTTCTTTCTGGATTTGGTGAAGACTGCATCTTCATCAAACGTAACATCTCTACTGAACTTGATCTGGGGGAATCCTGGAATATAGATTCTATAAGCTTTTGACTGTTCACTATATCCAACAAATATTCCCTTCTTTCCTGATGGGTCAACTTTTATCTTTTCTCCTTCGGAACATGTAGTTACACGAGACAACCAAATATCTTTAGGTGGCTTACTTCGGGCTTTTCACCAGTGAACATTTCTTCTGGGGTTTTGTTTCCAAGAGCATTGTGAGATATTCTATTATGGACATAGACTGCAATTCTTGCTGCTTCTGCCCATAGATGCATAGGCGGATCTTGATCATGGATCATTGCTCTGACTGCTTCCATGATGGATCTATTCTTTCTTTCAGCCACTCCATTTTGTTTTGGATTATAGGGTGTCGTAAGCTCCCTCTTAATCCCAAATTCCTTACAGAAGTGCTTGAATTAATTTGAAGTGAATTCTCTTCCATTATCTGATCTTAAGATCTTGATCTTTTTTTTCAGATAGATTCTCCCCAAGCTTAAATACGTTGAATTTTCCAAATACTTCATCTTTACCTTTGTTATCACCAACCTTGTAGTTGCCTATGTGAGATGGATCCAGAATGGACGGTAGAGGGACAAGCAACTAAGGAGGTGGAACCAAGATTGCTTTGACTCCCAAATGGATGGTTGTCACGCCAATCGAGGCACTCTTCACTTTATGTTGTCTTAGCCCAAGACAACAATGGGGGAGACCCAGATCTACTCCCGACAGGAGAGATCAGACCTAGACACCAGATCAGATCAAATGGACTTGAGGTACATAAGGTGTAAGGTGATGGAAACCATAGATCTATGGATGATGTCACTAGGTGAATCGAGGCTTTGGATCAGGGTTTAGGAGATATGAGATTTGATCCAAGCTAGGACACAAGTGACCCATGAGGCTAATACTAGATCTGGGGTTAAGGTACTAGCAAAATGTGAAGATATTTGTTGCCTTGGGAAACGTAACCAATGTAGAGAAGGTAAGAACAGGTTTGGGGCTATCTAGTACCGAGGAATAGACTCGAAAGAAGGTATGATAGTGTCAAAGCACGCGGGCCACAAGGAAAGAGTCAAAACGCAAGAGGAAAAGGCAACATGAGGGTAGCGCTAGGGTTTGAAGATCAGTGCCTTAGGATCTCGGCCAATGGAGTCACTTTTAGCCCAACGTTGAAGAAGACTCACTTAGGGTTGGACCCGATCTACAAATCCAAAAGTAGTTTTGCTGAAAAAGATCAGAAAAAGGAGGCAACATGAAAGGTAGTGCTAGGGTTTGAAGACCAATGTTTTTCAGATCTAGGGAAATGGAGCCACTTTTAGCTCAGCATTGAGGAAGACCCACTTAGGGTTGGACCCGATCTACAAAACCTAGAAATGGTTTACCCCGAGATCAAGCGGTTTGATTTATAATATTTTTGTTTTTTTATATTTAGGGTTTTAAGATAAAAGTGGAGATGCAGATGCCAATGGATTGAGATCTGGAAGAGAAGCACTAACTTGTAGATCTTACCTGGAAAACCTTGTAGATGCCTTGATAATGATGATCCCTGCTATCTCGATCAATTTGAGAATATTTGAGTGAGTTCTATGCCCAACGTTTTGCCCCAAGAAGCCACTGCGCCCTCTCTCCTGCACAACAAACGCCAACTGTATCAGATTTGCTGCATCATGAGAAAAAAACAAATGCTACAGAAAAAATAGCAAGATGAAATCATAGATCGCATTGATGCTAATGAAAACCCCCTGATACAAAATGCATCCAAGCCAAGCGAGTTGAGGAAACTCTGCAAAAACGCCCAAGTTGAAGTTGCCCTCCTGTAGACAAGACAGTGTTTCCCAAAAAAATATATAGATCTCACCACAAATACCCAAATGCTAGGAAGCAAAAGATTTTCCAATCACCATCTAAGAACACCAGATGCAAAGGAGATCCAAAAAATATCCACAGGAAAAGTTTTTCTATTATCCAGATCCAAGAGCCAAAGACCCCTTACAAATGAGAACCTCTCTCCTTTAAATAGGAATGAGAGAACCAAAATCCTAACCACTTTTCAAATGGGCGGATAAGATTAAAAGATACGAATGTTCTAATCAACGGTTGAGATGAGCTCAACATACAATACATGGATCGGTACAATAATATAATATAAAAGTGGACTAAATCACCCTAGGAGAGGGGATCCCACTCAACAAAAAATAAATGAATCACATGGTGGGTCCATGGAGTGTTAACTAACTGCCTTTGGGTGTGCCCATGGCACAATAAAAATAATATAATTTTTAAACAGTGAAATTGTGCCTCAAGGAAATCGCGAGCCTCCAAAAGATCCAGAAAATAATAAAATATACTTGAACAATGGATGTGGGCGCACCCAAGTGCTGCAATTGCTGGAGGAGGAGTGGAAGACATCACACTCATCATCAAAACTCATCCCATGCCATTTCCTTGCCTCAGTAGCCCAAATTAAGTTCTTCAGTAGCCATTTTAATTATTTTTTATCTGCCTCGAGAAATGTGACATGCCAAAAACTACCTGCTAGGGTGCTTGCGTTGTCTAACTGAGCCCACCAGGCTTTCTGGGAGGGGGCTAATATGGTACAATCAAGTGGTTGGACCCCCTATTCCTCATACATTGCCTTAGGAGATCCAATAAAATCATCTCCCTGCTCAGATAGGCCATCTAGTATGGCAAAACTGCACCAGAATGGTACACTGAGACAAATCATCACTGCAAGTGCCCGAAACTGAAAACAAGCTCTCATTGGACTAAGAGAGTCCAAGTCCATCTAAGGTGTATACTCATACCCCCTCTAGGTCTCTGCATGATCATCTACAAGATTCAATATACCGAGATATACAAAATAATAATCTGTAAATGACCATATAACCAGTAATATAACCCAGGCTAACCTCCTTTTGCTGCAAGCGTTCATAGGTCAAGATATGCTCTACAAATCATTCAAATAACACTTAAACAATTAGCAATCATTTCACTGGCAATCTATCAACCAATTATAAAGGATTTCATTTATTAACTATAACTCAGACCAGACTTTCAAGACCATACTCACTTCATAGTTGTAATCAATTTGCTAGTGAAGGGTGAGGGCTAAAATTTACAAGGCTAGGCCAAATGGTGACTACCAACTTGACATTGTGACACTTAGGATATGGGAAGGGGATACTCACTCTAGTATATGACGGACAAGCAACAACACAGGGGATGGCAGTGTCTCACAAATGGTTGAGTTACTTTAGAGGTGTTTATTCACCTTGACAAATGCTCACAATCCAACTCAATACAAGTGAGGCCAACAATCCTTAGATATAACTTTAGGAACCCTTGCTTTTTGGGCCTTCGATTTTCAATAGCTTTGGTCCATGTATTTATTACACATATTTTATTATTTTAGGATTTATGCATTCATGTATGTTAAAAAACACTTCTTTTCATGAATGTTCTAAGATATTCATTTCATTGTATTTCAAAGCCAATTTCATTAGGCTGGCCTTGTATTCATGTATGTTTAAAAACACTACTTTTCATGAATGGGCTTTTTTCATAAGATATTCATGTCATTTCCAAATACATTGTATTGATGGCAGTGCTACTTGTTTCAGGTTAGCCAACACAACCTAGGCAACTCAGAGCCGAGACACAAATAACATGGAGGCTTGTCCAACAAAGGTTCTAGTGGGGAAAGGTCCTCCATGCCATAAGTCAAATAGTAGGTTAGGGCAGAAACATAACTGGAAGGTAATGGATGAGTGGAGATAGTGAATAATGAAACCAACACTAACAAGCCAATGCATGGTGGGAGTGGCTACCTCTATTCTCCCTAAGGAGGGTAAAACCAATGAGTATAGGTCAAGAACTTCTAGGTTTGAGTAAGGACATCAATACATAATATCAATACATCCAAGTCCACATATTTATATGACCGCCAGATCATGACACTAAATGCTAACACATGTCACAAAAATGAGTATAAGAGCAATGATAACCATAACACAAGATAATATAAGCCGAGTCATAAGCATGTAAGTAATCCATCTGAACCAACATCTGTCCAATGAGACAACACTGATGCAAATCTGGGCACTACTAACTGATCTGCAAATGGCTAAATGACTACATCATTCCTCAAATCTGAGTGTCCTGAGACTTAGTCATGGCATGGGAGAGTACTATAGTCCATCAATCAAATAATGATCCATAATAAATGCTCATCTCAGCATCTCATATGTAAGGGAGTTGGCTGAAAAATGTACTGGAATCTGAAAAATAGTATATGGTAACCCGAGTACTATATATGTGATAACAACCTTTTAAGAAGAATATCCAAGTCTTACGAGAGTAATGATCAATAAAGGAGACATAATATACATACCCGCTTAAGGAAGTGGCCGACATCGGTCCGCACACACCTCAGTGTACAATATCCAAGATCCCCTTTGCTTTGCTGTTACTGCTTCGAAATGGATTCTTGGTGTTCTTTCCTTGAGCACATCCTTTACATACTCCTTCATGGTTGATCTGGGTCTCTGGTAGACCTGTGACTACCTTGCTCACAATTGGTAAAGCTTTGTAGTTTACAATGTACATGAGCAAGTCTTCTGTGCCATAGTTCACATGGATTGATGATGCTAACTGTAAGAGCTGAATTTGTGTGTCCTTTCAATTTGTAGAGTCCTCCTTCTTTGACACCGATTATAGTAGCATCATCTATTGTTTTCCCTTTCGACCACATAATGACTTCACCATCTACAAAGGCAACTCTAAACCCTTTGTTATCTAGGGCTGAGATGGAAAGAAGATTCTTCTTTAATCTTGGAACATATAAGACTTCTTTCATCTTCATGAGCTTTCCAGTTCTTAATTTGTAAGAGGCTTCTCCCATTCCTTTGATGCAGTACTGATAGTCATCTCCAAGTTGTACCTTATGAGAATAGTCTTTTTGGGTAAGGCAAGAGAGTGAATCCTTATGTCTTGTCATATGTTTGGAAGCACCAGTGTCTATGAGCCAAGTGACACTTCCATGAGCGATTGCACCTCTGAGAGCTGAAATTAGGACATACTCTTCACTAGAGTCTTCATTTTTTGTGGTCCTTTCCTTGTCTTTATTCATTTTCTTCAGCTGCATGGGCATGGTACTTTCGGTTCTTCTTCTTAAACTGATCTTTCTTAAGAGGACAATGTTTAGCAATGTGTCCCATCTTATGACATGAATAACATTCAAAAGATGAATAATCCCTTCTAGATTTCTTCTTGAAGTCGGGTGATCTTCTGGGAGATGAACCTTGACTCTTCCTTTTGAATCTTCCATTCTTGGTGTGTGTAGCTGGACCCTAATCTTCATTGGCATTTAGCTTCTCTTCTCTGTTGATTATCCTTTTTTCTTCTTGTACACATTCTTACCATAGTGTTGCCCACCTATTTCAACTAGGTGGCAACCTCATGTACATTGAAGATGTACATTCTGTGCAGTTTGTACCATGGAAAAATCCTAGGGATTTTTCACTCAGCAGGGCAATTCTGCCCCTTTTGTACGCGGAATGTCCGCTCCCCTGCGTGGAATAATTAATGTAACTTTATATGTCATCATGGGTTATTCCTCTAAGGATGTCACCATAGACTTTATTATTAGGGAAGTCCTCTTTACCGAGTGTTTTTTTTCCCCTTCCAGTTAATTTTGTTAATTAACAATTTTAATTGGTTGGGTTTTTCACTCACAAATCCTCCAAAGTGGTGAATTGGTGTTCTGATAATCAAGCCCATGAGGTGGCTAAGGTTTCAAGTTGTTGTCCATGACCATGCTAGCCATATCTTGTAGTCTTGCGGAATTTCGTTAGGATTTTAATTTCTATTTTGATTTTTTCTTAATTAATTAACTTTACCATTTGGTGGTTAATTAATTAAGTTTCAATGTAATAATGTAATTTCCTGAACCTTGACATTTTGTAATAGGAGCTATGAGTGCAAATGAAAAAGCTATGACGCCCCCTAAGCCATTGGTTCAAGTCTCATGTCATTCTGACAAGGAGTTGGGAAGTTAGACCAATTTTGTTTAAGACAAGGTATTTTTTCCTAGGAAATTAATTTAATTTCCAAGGGTGAAAAATTAAATTATTTGATTTTGAAGGAAAAAATCAAATAAAGCCATGGTAATTAAGTTTGGGAGGTGGCTAATCATAGTTAATTTTTATTTAAATAAACCCCCCATGGTCAAAATAAATTTTTGAAGATTTCCCAGGTGGGGTGCCTCTCTTGTCTTAAAAAAAAAAATAAAAAAAAAATATAAAATAAAAGATTGAATAAAAGATTAATAAATAAAAATAATAAAAATCAAAATTTGAGTTAAAGCAAGCCCCAGATAAAAAATAAAATAAAAAAAGATTTAAAATAAAAGATAAAAAATAAAAGAATAAAAATATAAAATAAAAGATTGAATAAAAGATTAATAAATAAAAATAATAAAAATCAAAATTTGAGTTAAAGGAAGCCCCAGATAAAAAATAAAATAAAAAAAAGATTTAAAATAAAAGATAAAAAATAAAAAGATAGAAATTTAAAAAATAAAAGATAAAAAATAAAAACAATAAAAAATTAAAATAATAAAAATTAAAATTTGAGTCAAAAGGGGGCCCCACTTGAGTCATGGAAACCCTAGATCTAATGGTTAAGCTTCATTGTGACATGGATCTATCTTTTTGACCATTGATTTGAAAAGACACCCTTGCTTATGATTTGTGGATGGCTTGCAAAGTCAACAAACCTAGATCTAAGGGTGGAGGAGAGCTAGAGTTTAGATCTATGTTTTGGACCTTTGATTTGGGAGTGGGTTTGAGATATTTTCAACTATAAAAGAGAGGCCCCTCCTCTCTTTTTAGGATCATTCTTTGGAGCATGGTTATGCTGCCAAAATACTCTCTTCTCTATTCTTCTCTCTCAAGCTCTCTTCGGCTATTGTAACGTTGTTGCTCTATTGGGGTTTATAATACATCAATCTTTGGAGGATACATTTGTTGGTGCACCCATTTTGTGGCTTGAAGAGTGAGGTAACTATTTATGGTTGGTTATTCTTGCATTTTTTATCATAGAAGCTCTCCACAAAGGTTTTTGTGGAGAGATTTGTAGGTAGAAGTTTTTCTATTTGCACTTGTGATTAACATTGTAAGATTTTGCAAAGGTTTTTGCATGATTTATGGTGTTCTCATCTCTATGTGTGAATTTTGCAGCTTTAGCTAAACTCTTTGCAGGGATCCAAGCTTGGAAAAGTTCTCCCTCCAAGGCCCCCAATTTTTTTTTTTTTTTTTTCATAAATTTTTTTAAATTTTTTCTGTTTTAGGAACTAGTATTTTTGTTATTGTTTAGTAGCAAAATCTAGTTTTATTTAATAGATCCATGTCATATTTCTATTATATATTTCAGATCTGATTTTTTACTGTGTTTTAGGTGGCTGGAAATCCAATTTTCAGCCCTCTAATATTCAATTTTCTGATATTTTAAAACCCAGATTTTTACTGTAAAATTTCTATATTTTTATACTAACATTTTCTAACTTCCTTTTGAGTTTCCTGTCATTTTCTAGCAAGCTTTGCTTGCTGGTTTTTAGCAGGTTTTACAGTTTACAAGGGGAGGTTATGCCCAAATCACATCTAAAACACCTCAACTTGCAACCGGTTTCAAAAGGGTTCAACCTCTTATCTTCTTACTCTATTTTCTAGCTATTTGTAAGCTTCGGGAGAGTCTCCTTGTGGGTATTATCTAAAAGCTTTCAAAGTAATTTGTAATCATATTGTAATTAGGTAGGAAGTAGATCTAGGAAGTAGATAAGTAGTTGTGCTTTCATTTT
>LPNX010354668.1:361038-489105 GCA_001517045.1 Pseudotsuga menziesii
GTGGAGAGGTTTAGGGGCTCTAGTTTAATAGATATCCGTCTTGCTATTTTTTCGGTTGATTAAAAACAGTGACCTCGGAAGCTAGTTGGAGTAGAAGACTGTGGGGGGTCTCTAGGCATTCTACGTCCTCTTTGTTGAGCATCGGGGCATTGGGGTTTGACCTGGGAGCTACAAGTGGACTTGTTTCCACTGTTTTGAGCGCACCAGCATTCCCTCTTTGACTTGAGAAATACTAGATTGGGGTAGTCACACCACCGGATCTAAAACTCAATCAAGGACTTCAACTTTAAATAAAATTTATTAAAACGAACCAAGAGACATTGCAAAACACCTTACCCACATTTCAGTTTCTGTATTTGCTTCAAAGTCCTTGCTTTTCAAGGCTTTCATTTTACAAGTACATCTTGCAAGCATCTTAATTTCATTTCAGTACCTTTGCACTTTCAAGTATAATATCTTTAAAGTACTGTGGCATGCTTGTGTAAAACATTGTTTAATCTTGTAACTTGAAAGTAATTTGTCATTAGATCTTTGAGATAATAACTTGTTCATCCAGTGTATATCTTGTTTCTTTTCAGGTATTATTGTATATTTGTTGAACCATTCTTTAGCACTTGTTCATATTGTGTAATTCATTTACATTGTTCATATTGTTAATATTGTAAATCTTGCTTAGCTTAGACAACTGTGGATAATCATTCTTAATTCTTTTGTAAGTTTGTAATTTGTAATCTTTTGACTCCATTTAATCTAGGCACTGATCTTGTAATTTTGTTAATAAACCTTCCTGTAGGGACTACCCCCCTTGGCTCTGTTGGAATTTGGCCTAAACGGAGGAGTTGGTCGACTGTGGTGACAGTGGTCCCCAGCTCTAACTTGCCCCCAAGGACACACAAAGCGTGTTGGAGACTTCCCCGTGTCATAAAGTGTGTATTAGGCGGCAACACATAGTTTGCCGAATTTGGTTAACTTTCTTCTAGCGCATATTCCTCTAATGAAGGAATCCCATTCTCTAGGGAGACCATTTAGAGTGGTCATCGCCACTTCTTCTTCAACCATATCACCAATGGCTTCTAACTGTTCTTTGATCTGAGATACTCTAGAGAAATATGATTGTATGGTTTCTGTCTTTTGTATCGTCACACCCTTGAGTTGGTTTCTCAAGGTCATTCTTCGGTTGATGTTCTTACCTTCAAACATGTTAGTTAGTGCATCAAACATTTCTTTAGGAGTGTTCTTTGAAGATACCTGGGAGGCCAACTGATTTTTGATAGAGTTAGCTATGATCCCTTTTACTTTGATCATATCATTTTTGTGTGTGGCCTTTGCCTCTTCTCCTTCTAGTTCCTTGACATCTTCCTTGATAAAGCCATCTAGGCCATGTTCTTCAAGGATGCGCATGATTCTGTACTTCCATGCTCTGAAGTTATCTGCTCCCTCAAGCTTTTCATCAAGCTTGGTATGGTTTGTCATCTTTAATGAAAGAGAACCTCAAATGGAAATTTAGGAGATAGTACTTACCAGTTTGAGGACCTTTCCTGGAACCAACTTCAGGATGACGTAGGGTTTGGCTAGGAAACCCTAATTTTCCAACTGTGATCACTTGTAGACCTGAGAGGAGGAAAAGATGTGCTTCCCCAAGGTGTGCTAGATTGTATCTTGCGTTTTTGGAATTTGAGGATAGAACCTTGAAAACTCTGATGCCCTAGTTTCTCTCGGCAGTAGTGGTAGGTCAAAAAGTGAAAATCCTTAGAATGAAAAGCTGTTGCCACAAAAAAATGCTCCCTCCTAGGGCGAGTTGAATGGACCTTCTTTTCCAGTTGATTTGTGCAGGGAGGTATTCGGAATAGTAAACCCTAACATGTCGGATTGAAGGATAAGTTGTTGCACAATGTCTTCTTTCAGGTTAGCTCTGATACCATATTAAGATTTTAAAAGTTGTTATACCTGAAAGTTTTTGAAAGTTCCCCCAACCCGGTTTCAAGCCTTTAGGCTTCTCTGCATTGTTTAATGCCCAACCCTTTCAATGCATAATTTTTCACAAATTATCTAGATTGAAACACATGTGAAACTTTTTCTCAACTTTAAACAAATTCAGAAATATTCTTTTCAAACTGTAAATGCAAAACTAAAAAATTTCAGACATTTACATACATGAAAAATTAGACATTTATTTTTAACCAATGCTCCTGGATAAAACCCCTAAGGGAAAACTTGTTTTCTAAGTGAGAGAGATTTTATTTTTCTTCAGGAAAAATTACAGAAATTAAAATCAGCAGTACTTATCAATTTTCAGTCTCGAAATTTGAACTCTCACTGTTGAACATTTCTCCTTGAAAATCGTGCCAACTGCTGCCTCGAAATTCGTGCCAATTCTCACTGTATGGACAATCAATTTTTGAATTTTTCTCCTCGTAAAACGTGCCTCAAACCTATTGTACGGACAAAATTAAATTCTTGTACTTGCTCCTCGAAATTTGTGCCAAAACCGTACTGTATGGTTGCATTAAATGCTATACGGATGCATTATATGTAGACAGACCGTACCTTGAAATATGTGCAGACTATTACCTTGAAATTCGTTTCAGGGTCATATTGATGTACGTTTCTCGAAATTTGTGCCGTTCTTGGTTTCTGTGCAGTTTCTCAATTTCTGTGCCTAACCTTGATTTTTGTGCTTGCTCGATTTCTATGCTGGGATTTTCCTTCTCTCTCCTGGTTTTGAATTCTCTCCAAAACTCGCACTTTTCTTCTTTCTCTCTCTCTTCAAAATTCTCTCCTGAAGATGAACACAATAATGACTCTCTTTTGCCTTGCCCTAGCCTTTTTGTTCATGGTAACTTCCCCCGTTAATCTAATGGTCAAGATTAGATTAGATGTGGGGTTCACATTAAATGCTGAATTAAAAAATAATTAAATGACATTTAGTGCAATTATGTCATTTAATAAAGTTGAGCAGCCCCCTTTTCTATTTAATCACTCATTTAACTTTTAAATGTGAACTTAGGAAAATACCCACTTAACTTTTTAATAAAGTCACTTTAAAAAATATAAAGTGCATCTCACTTCATTAAATGCACAAAATGACTAGGAGTCACAGTTAAGAGTCTTCGTCCACCCGAAGGCATCTCTAGGTGGACAGACACTTCCTAGGTAACTTTTCAACAATACAAAAAACAAAAGGAATTATGAAAGAATAACAAGCATAGCAGAACAAAAGAGAACACAACGATTTACACTGGGAAACCCTCGTGGGGAAGAAAATCCAACAAAACTTCCTCTATATAGACTTCAACTAAGTATAGTGTAAGACCCAATAACAATACTGGACTGCTTTCTCTCCTCTAGATGGACTGTCTCTTCTCTCTCTAGTGCAACCGCTTGAATGTTCTTCTTGTTCAAATGAGGGAGGCGCCTCTCCTATTTATACTGTTTAGCTGAGAGGCCTAATAACTCAACTGGGCTGACTTGTCCTTGCTGCCATGGCCGACTTGCCTTGGAAGACTCAAAAATACATTTTAATAATACTTTAGTGGGTACTACTAACCCGACTTACAATAGAGGTTTTACCTCAATACTTTACATGACCAAATACATCAATGACATTCGTAATCGGAGGAACAACATCTCCGAAAGGGGTAATAACAATAATAATACAAAATAGAATATCTTCTGCAGTTACATTTCTTTAACCCTTTGCTGCCTCGTGCTCCTTTCCTCGAATCCTGCCCTTGCACAATTGAATGCAAGTCCTTCTCCACCCATTACAATGAGATCTCACTATTTCACTCTGAGTCTTGTGTGTGTCTCCTCCTCTCCTTAGGTTTATTTTATAACATCTCAATGACCGAAACCCTAACTCTTAATCTCCAAGGTAATAGATGGCTAAGATTAGATCTCAAGCCTCAATTAAGAACAATGACTGTGACAAAATCTTAAGTTCACTTTTAGTCATTAGCCAACATTAAATTAATTAATGTGCTTTTCCTAACTTCGACTTAGGAAATAGATATAGAAGTCACTTAATAAATTGAGCAAGTACCTAGAGAATTAATGGACATCTCCTTCATGCTTGACATGTAGATTATTTAGAAGTACTTGTTCGAGCTATAATCATCAACACTCCCTCTTAAGGAGGAAGGTACTTCTCGAATAGCCACTTGGAACTAGTTCTCCCCTTGTCCTTGGCACAATGCTGCATACATCATCATGCACACTGGCATCCCTCCAACCCTGTTGGTCAACTGCTCCTTGATCACTAGAAGTCACGGAATTGATGACGAAACATATTAGTACCATGAAGCTTGAAAACTTCATCAAAGGCATGCTCTCCCTTAATGTGCTCTTAGGATCCTTCTCTTGCTCCTAAGCATCCATCAATGTCATCTCATGCCAACTAATTGTTGAAAATTTTACCAAGGCAAGTGTCTTTTTCACTTTGGATGCTTAGGAGTGGGAAAGTGTTTAATGTGGTCCCTGTTACCCCCCATCTGCATGGGGTAATTCGAAGACTTCCTATTGACTCTAAGCATTTTTTCAACCTTTCTGGTCATGTTTTCACCACTTGGCAGCATCAACACTCAAATTTTGGGCATGTTCAAAGCTAGTAATGGGATACACTAGAGGTGGTTTTTTGCTTAAGGGCACTAGTGAAATATTTAGCGACTATATTGAGCATCATACAGTGGATAGGAGTCTCAGGATCAAAACTTTTTATTTTTTCTCATGAATGCACTAAATGTCACTATCTTTCTGGTATGTTGAGAAAATAAAGCAAAGTACCACACAGGAAGGGATGGCAATTGAAACTTCCAACCACAAAATTCATCGCAAAAAGGTGGATGAGAGCATGAAGCTGCTCCAGATAAATGAATTAAAGTGCAATGGATTTGTGAGGCTTTTGTAAATAAAATATCACTAGTGCATTTGAAGGATCTGCTACATGAAGGAGTTGTGGCTTATTTCACTAAGAGATCATTCTCATGCTAAAATACAGAGTGTATCTTTCCTCATGGCCGCCGATAGAGTTCCACTTACTCTCCTGATGGACAAATTTGCTATTACTGGGAAGTCTGCCAATTGCTCCACAAATTACTCATGCACAGGTACAATCTATGTGTGATTGGCGTCTTTGATGCAACGTTCGAGCTTGGGGTTCAACAGTGTTGGCATCAAAGGTTAACAAAACTTCTTTCAGCGCCATCTCTTCCTGCCAGAGATTGTTACGACTTCTATACACTTACCCTTATAATTCTGAAACTGGAAATTGGCATGGATTTCGAAGATCATACGATGGTGTTTTGTTCCAGACGCTTAGTTTGTCAAGTTTAAAAGAATGACCATCACCTTTTCTGGTGAAAGATGTTGCACATATTTTTTTTGTTTTTGGCCACAGATGGAGTTTCACATCACTGCTGTTTACATGCAGTGGGATATGTTCACGATGAGTTTAGATATTTTTGTTTTTTTTGGCAGTCGAAACGCAGAGCTTGGCTCAGGCCTGCGTTTTCCTCTGATCACTGATTTCGGGGAGAAATCTCACCGCCATGTTAGATTTATAGTCAGCTGCTACCGTATTCTTTGAAAACATGTCAAAACGAGATTCACTAATCTTGAGTGTCTCACAAGTTTATTCATGCGTTAGTCATGGAACCCGTATGGTGTTCATGGGCAGTTGTTTGCACAGGATTGAGCTCTGAATAAATCACGCTTTTGATGGGAATCTTCAATTCAATGCCAAAACTTAGGAATCAGTGAGTTAATTTGCAAGCAACAGAAGTGGTAGAGTCATGGAATAATCCATGACTTTTCATTGGCTGCTGATTGCTAGGATTTCCCTTTCATAAAGGTTTTTTATAAAATTGATTTGCTAGAAATGATGGATTCCATGTTGAGCGATTTGGGTAATTGGTCGGAGGTATTTATCGTGCTACGTGGAGTGTTTGGGCATCTCGCGAGTAGTTTCTTTTGTCTTTTTGCTGTAACATGGAGTTTTGGGAAGTTGTTGGTCATGGGTCACCAACTTCCACCTTGGCATATACGAGTGGGTAGTGGAGATCCAATCCATAAAGACCCCTGCTCTTTAATGAGCTGTCCACCATTTCGATAAATATTTGGGGCTGAAAACTAGCCAAAATATGAGTTTCATTCAAACAATACTGGGCATGTATTCATTTAGGGAGAAAAATGTTGATGTATTTGTAACTTCGAAATGTATTCACTTGTATATTTTATATTGTATTTCATTGTACCCCGATGGAGATGTTTGTTCCTCCGATCGGGAGAGTCATTAATATAATAAAGTCATGTAAAGTCATTGAGGTTAACCCTCTGTTGTAAGTCGGGGAAATAGTCCCCACAGTTGAGGGGTATTAGGGTTATTAGAGTCTCCTAGTGAGGTCGGCCCTGTAGAGTAATTGTCAAGTGGAAAACTTGTATAAATAGAGAGTGAGACTCTCTATTTGAAACACACACTCACTCAATTGTAGCACATGAGTAAGAGAGGAGGAGCTCACACAAGTGAGAGAGAGAACAACTGGCGGAGATCATCTTGTGTCTTTGGGTTTTACTTTTGCTATTGGTGCTCATTCTATCTCTGAGGAAGTTGCGGGGTTTTCTCCTTTTTGGTTTCCCTGAGGAAAATTCTGTGTCTCTTGTCTCGTGATTATTGCTGTGCATGTTATTCTCTTAAGATAAGATCCTAGATCATATTGATGAAATGATAAAAATCTAACATGGTATTAGAGCTAACCTGAGAAGAAGACACTGTGCAGCTGCAGAAGCTAGGGCTTCCTATTTTTTGGGTCTCTCTCCACAGATCATCAGCAAAAGGAGGCTAGGTTAACTCTCCATTGAAGGGCGCATCTTTCTGTGGAAGTAGAACTTGATTTCGGGCATTTTCAGTTTTTGACCTGTCACTATTGCGAGAAATTAGGGCTTTTAACAAAAGAGGAATTTTTGAGTGAGCCAAGCATAGGATTGCTCTCCTCCTCAAAATTGAAATTTAGAGACCAAGATCTAAATTTTTGGTTGGGTAAAACTCCGGGAAAGTCAAACCCTAATTTGACCTCGGACCAGAAAATCAGCACTGCAAAAAGATCAGCTCCAGATCCAGCTCGAGCATCTCAAATTGTTAAGATCTAAATTTTTTGTATTTCCATTTGAGGTTCTCATTAAAGATGAATAAGAGAAGTTTCACTGTACAGCTGAAACACAATTGCAATTGCAGCTAATGGAAATTAGGGTTTCATGCCTGGAAACCCTAGAAGGCTGAATTTAGTAATCTTAGAACTTTCGTTATAATGCGAGATTGGAGACGGCTCAGAAGCCAAAATTTTTAGAGGCCAAAGAGAAATTCGTGCTGTACATTGTGTAAAAATTTCAGCCTCAGATTCGCTATGTTGTAGGAGATATGATTCCTCCAAATCAGGGTTCCTGTCTCCTCCAGAATACAGTCATAAACAGATAACCTAGGGAGATTTGCTATATCTCGGGCTACGAAGGTCCAAATGAAATTTCGCCAGATGTTCCAGATAGGGCACGGACTGTACTTTCTGTGGTAAAAGTTTCAGACTCCGAAGGTGAAACAGTGACATGTGGAAGTCTGTACAAGTTCGCTATTGTGAACAGTCTTGAAATAAGTCACCTTGGGAAAAATCTCATTAGTCCCAATTGGTGAAACCAATTCTACTCAAACCCACGGTGTTGGAAAAAGGACAGACGATGCTACCTCAGTACGAAGTTTCAGACACAGAGGAGCAGTACTTTCGGAGATACTGTAGAAACAATATCAGGCATTTCTGCAGAAGAAATTGGAAAACTAGGGCTTCCTGTTCCGGGAAATTCCCTCCATTGTTTTCAGAAAAGGTGTACATTGGACAGTGTTATCATATATAGTAGCCAGGCTACCATATTCTATTTTTCAGATTCAGAACATTTTTCAGTGAGATCTCCTACATATGAGATGCTGAGATGAGCAGTTTTGATGGATCATTATGTTATTAGTGTACTATAGTACTCTCCCATGCCAGGACCGAGTCTCAGGACACTCAGATTTGAGGACCGATGTAGCCATTTAGTCATGTGCAGAGCAGATAGCAGTGCCCAGTTTTGCATCAGTGTTTTCTTATTGGACAGATGTTGGTTTAGATGAACTATTTTCATGCCTATGACTCAGTTTATATTATATTGTGTTATGGTTATCATTGCTCTTATACTCATTTTTGTGACATGTGGTAGCATTTAGTGTCATGATCTGGCCGTCATAAATATGTGTACTTGGATGTATTTATATTATGTATTGATGTCCCTACTCAGGTCTGGAAGTTTTTGATCTATATGCATTGGTTTTATCCTCCCTAGGGAAAATAGAGGTAGTCATTCCCACCATACTTTGGCTTGCTAATGTTGGTTTCATTATTCATTGTCTCCACTCATCCATTACCTTCCAGTTGTGTTTTTGCCCGACTTACTACTTGACTTGTGGCATGGAGGACTTTTCCTTGCTAGAGCCTTTGTTGGACAAGCCTCCCTGTTTATATGTGTCTCGGCTCTGAGTTGCCTAGGTTGTGTTTGCTTACCTAAAACAAGTAGTGCTGCCATCAATACAATGAATTTGGAAATGAAATGAATATGTTATAAAAAGCCCATTCATGAAAAGTAGTGTTTTTCAACATACATGAATGCATAAAGACTCAATAATAAAAGTCCGTATAAAAAATACGTAGACAAAGGCTATGGAAAATCAAATGCCCAAAAAAGCGATGGTTCCTAAAAGTTCTATCTAAAGATTGTTGGCCTTAGTTGTATTGAGTTGGATTGTGAGCATATGTCAAGGTGAGTAAGCACCTCTCAAGTAGTTCACCCATTTGTGAGGCACTACCATCCCCTTTGTTGATTGTTTGTCCAACATATGGTTATAGTGAGTATTCCCTTTCCATATCCAAAGTATCACAGTGTTGAGTTAGTGGTCATTTCTTGTCCTAACCTTGTAAATTTTAGGCTTCACTCTTCACTAGCAAATTGACTATAACTATGAAGTGAGTATAGTCTTGAAAGTCTGGTCTGAGTAATAATAAATAAAACCCTATATATATATTTGGTTGATGTACTGCCAGTGAGGTGATTGCTATTTCTTATGATTGTTACTTGAATGATTTGTAAAGCATGTCTTAGCCTCTTAACACTTGCAACAGATGGATGACAGCCTGAGTTATATTATTGGTATCTGGTCATTTACAGGTGATTATTTTGTCTATTGGATATCGCAGATGACCAGGTAGAGACCTGGAATGGGTATGAGTATATACCTTAGATGGATTTGGACTCTCTAAGTCCAGTGAGATAGCTTGTTGTCAGTTTTGGGCACTTACAGAGATGATTAGGCTCATTTTACTCTTCTGGTGCAGTTTTGCTTCACCGGAAGTCATGTCTTGAGCAGGGAGATGATCTTATTGGATCTCTTAGGGCATTGTATGGGGCATAGGGGGTCCAGCCACTTGATTGTACCAGCCCTCCCAGAGATCTTAGTAGGCTCAGTTGGATAACGCAGGTACCCTAGGAGGCTGTTTTGGCAAGTTCACGTTTCCCGAGGTAGATTAAAAAATAATTAAATGGCTACTACGGAGTTCGATTTGGGTTACTAAGGCAAGGAAATTGTTAGACATTGAGAGGGGGGGTGAATCAATGTAAAGCCAATTTTACAACTTTTCTTAACTTGTCATACTTAACTACCAATTCATCATTCCATTATTCTACCAATCTCATAATCATTTCATAAACTTCATCATTCACATATTAAATCATCAAGAACCATAACACAAAAGAACACAGCACCATATAATTTTGTAATCTTTTTGTATTAGTTTTGGTCCGGCTACAACCATTAGGTAAAATCAGCACCTACTGATATGAAGAGCACCTACTCTGCATCCAGGACCCTGCCTGGTTTTCTTAGACCCTGCTAAGAAGGGTTTGAGGTATCCTAACCTCAAAAGCAAGTCAAGCTTGCATTTACAATTAAAGTTCACTGTCATATCAACATCATCTGTTTCTTCAATCTATTCTGCTGCCGGTCAATGTTGCTGATCATTTGCTTAACTCTGATCATCCTCATCTGCTCATCATCAGCGCTGCTCACTGTCAAGTTATCATACAGCTCCTATCACTGATCATCGATCTCTGCTCTTCAACGCTGTAGGTCATAGTTCTGCTCGTCAACACCTCAATTCACTTTCCAACTCAATCAACTGCTGCTAATCATCAATCAGTTCGGCTGCTCATTGTCATCAACTTGTCCTTATCATCAACCTGTCAAACTTGCTGTTCAAGTATGTGCTCACAAGGATCTGCTCTAACCACTGCCAAAACATCACTGTATACTGATATATCGTTTCTCTGCTGTTCACTGTCAACATATCATCTTCAGAGATCTGTTTTTGAACTCCATCACTTAAAATACTGCTGACCTGATGCAATCTAACAATTAATCCTTTCAAGAAAGGATACAAGAAAACATAAGAGGATCATTCTTCAAACTGTCATCCATGAGTTAAGACATGGTTCAGTTTATTGACTGCTGCTCCAAATAGGAAGAAAAGACTGCTTGTGTAATGAAGGCAGCCACAAAAATAGTCTTCAAGAGTCTGCTCATGCCTTCAAAGGTCTGCACCTGTCAAGTCTTAGCTGAGTAAAATCATTTTCATCTCATCACACAGTTCATCATATTCAGTCATCAAGGTCAATGTATTTGTGCACATCATTGTTTGCATATAGGTCTGTCAATCTTCTTGATAGATCAAAACCAAACCTGCTGTTCCTTTTAGTCCACTTATGCATCCACTGCTGCAAAATCCACTAAAAGGACACACATACTGTTGCTACCACTGCTTATACTCATTGTCATAATGGTGTGCAAAATGTATAATCATCTTCAAGCATGAATCATTATTGAGCAAGGTATCATAGGGTTCATCATCCAAGCATTGTTTAATAAAACTTGTATCATTCTAATACATAACACGTACATACCACTCAGCACAAACCATGTATCACTGCTACATCATTCTTGCACATCACAAATATTTTTGCATATTACTTTAAAGCTGTTCATCAAGCATCTCCCTGTATAAGCTTTCTGAGTACACAATTTCAGAGCATACATACCTTCATTTTAAACATTGCACTATTGTGTACTGTATTCATCACGCATTATCATAAGGTAGAAGTATATATGTCATACCTTGTGCCTGTCAAACTTATGTAACTGCTACCTCATTTAGGGCATTCAAAACTCGGTCTGCAAAACATATCCACTTGGACTGTGGATAAAGCCTGCTTAATCAAGTTGAATATATGATCTTCGGATACCTTCCTCTGCTGCTTTCGTTATCAAGGTCAGAACTTGACATGTGTCTACCTCTTCTTGATTACTGTAGGGCTTTGTCTGAGAGCGGTGTTTGAAGGGCACTCTCTTATATTACTGTGTCCAATTTGAAGACAGTAACTTCACAACTGATTTATAATTTGATATACCTTTTCAAAGATCTCAACCATTTGACAAATCAGACCTTAATCACCTTTAGCTACTGCTGCAAACAAACTCGGATGCCTTCATAGGATCACTTCTCCTCTTCATTATCATACAATAGAGTAAACTAGACAGTCTTCAATAACCAAGAACAGTAGCTTAAGAAAGGGCTGAATTAATACCAATACATTAAAGGATGAATAGTGATGAATTACAAGGTTAGAGACGCCATGCAAAATGTCTCTAGAATGCAAGCAAGCTGCTAAACAGAAAAAAAAAAGTGGATATATCAATGTTGTAGCTGATTGACTGTAGGATATGGGTGTTAGCAAACCCGTTCTTTTGGCTGTCGCGACTGTATCTTTGGTCCAGTTGTAAGAAGTGTTTAGATGATAAGAGAGAGCTCCTTAATACGCCCAGCAGCAATATATAGTCTCCCCACATATACTGTAACACAATTTACTCCTACGTCTTCTATAACAGAGATTTCATGTTTCTCTTTGACCATGCCCTTCACCAATGGTAGGAAATCTGTTGTTGATCACACTAATGCACTAGGGCAGCGCCCTCCTTCAGTGACCCTGTAGGTGACTGGTATAAGTCGCAGACTCTCTTATTCTAACTGTGGCGGCCTCCCTTTGTGCCCAGACTGGCTGTAGATGACTGGTATATAATGGAGACCCTTTCTTCCTACCTGTAGCAGCTTTCTTTAGGCCCAGACTATAGTGAACTGTCACTTAAGAAAGACAGATTACAATGCTTAATAGCAGTGAAATACACTCCTGCAGATGAGTAATATACAGTTCAAACCACTGTCAATTGAAAATTGTGGTCATGGCAAAAAGATGACCACTAATGTGTCCAGCAGTGAAGAAACAGCTCCCACAACCTCTTTAATGACATAAAACTCAACCCATGCAATTTATTGGTTCCCACGAAATTTGACTGCTGCTGCCAAATATTTAACTGCTCCCACGAAGTTATCTTCCTTAGTCAAGCTGCGGCTGCCTCAGTCCCTAGACCCCCGAAAAAAAATTCAGAGTAAGCTGCGAAATTTCACACTTAAAAAGTGAAGATTTGAGCTGATATTTATACACATTTTTATGAATTTTTTTATGGGGCCGACTTGTAAATATTGTGTGGGTTGACCTGCAATTTTATTTCTTAATTTTAAATATCTGAGCCGACTTGACATATTTGTATTTTTAATTTTCCTTTTTGAATAACTTGTGGAGCCGACTAGTCATAATCTTTTGTTTCTATTATTTTATTTTTGTTGCCCTTTTGTCTTACCATTTCAATGGTCAGCATAAAGTAAGTGTATGCTACATGATTGCCCACTAACCACTTAGGTCACCACAAAATAGTTAATAGCCATTAAAAGCAAGTGTGTCCTCCATTTTACCATTTAAGGATTTCATCAAGCCACTAGGGCTTCCAAGAGCATGTCAAGTGCAAGAGCATGCTGTCTCCAAGGTTTGTGGGCTTCAACACATTATGACCACAACCATCAAAGGTTGCATCAAGCCACTAGGGCTTCATCAAGGAACCAAGGACAAAGTACCATATGCAAGATGGTCATATGCCCACCTCCAAGGACTCCATGACTTCATCAAGGGTATCAAGGTCATCGAATCACCAACTATGGGTCCAAGGACATCCCGTGGGGCCACTGCAAGTTCATGTTGGCATCAATGACAATTTCATCAACAGAAATGGCATGGGATGAGTCATGATGATGAGAGTGATGTCCTCCGCACCTTCTCTAGTAGTTGCAGCACCTGATTGGGCCCACACCTATTTTTTTCGGGCATTAGATATTATTTTCTAGAGCTTTTGGGAGGCTCACGATTTCCTCAAGGAGGCACAATTTCATAGTTTAAAAAATATATTATTTTTATTGTGCCATGGGGACACCCAGAGGGAGTTAGTTAACACTCCATGGACCCACCATGTGCTTCATTTATTTCTTGTTGAGTGGGGTCCCCTCTCTTTGGGTGATTTAGTCCACTTTTATATTATATTGTTATATTGATCCATGCATTATATGTTGAGCTCATCTCAACCATTGATTAGACATTTGTATTTTTTAATCTTAGCCACTCATTTGAAAAGTGGTTAGGATTTTCGTTCTCTCGTTCCTATTTAAAGGAGAGAGCTTCTAATTTGTAAGGAGTCTTTGGCTCTTGGATCTGGATAATAGAAAAACTTTTCTTGGGGATATTTTTGGATCTCCTTTGCATCTGGTGTTCTTAGATGGTGATTGGAAAGTCTTTTGCTTCCTAGCATTCGGGAATTTTTGTGAGATCTATATCTTTTTTCGAGAATCTTTGTCTTGTCTATGGGAGGGTGACTTCAGGTTGGGCGTTTTTACAGGGGGACATCAACTCGCTTGGATTGTCTTCGTTTTTATCAGGGGCTTTTCATTAGTGTCATTGCGATTTATGATTTCTTCTTGCTATTTTTCTGTAGATCTAGCTTTTTTTCTCATGTTGCAGCAAATCTGATATGGTTGACGTTTGTTGTGCATGAGAGAGGGCGCATTGATTCCTTGGGGCAAAACATTGGACATAGAACTCGCTCAAAGCTTCTCAAATTGATCGGGATAGCAGGGATCATCCTCTCACCAAATAACCTTCAACGTTGAGCTAGAAGTTGACAGGTTTCCCTAGATCTGAGAAACTGACCTCCCAAACCCTAGCGCTAGCCATCCCGCTGCTGGTTTTTCCCGTAATCTGACTTTTCTGGCCAAATACCTTTTTGGGTTTGTAGATCGGGCTATTTCCCAGGTGGGTTTCTTCCAATGCTGGGCAGATAGTGACTCCATTGCCCTGGATCTGACAGGCACTGATCTCCAACCCTAGCGCTACCCCCACTTTGGCCTCTTTTTCCTGGTGACTCGGGTACTGTCACATTGTTATACCATTCCATCGAGTCTATCCATCGGTACTAGATAGCTCCAAATCTCGTCCTTTCCCTCCTTGCATTTGTTACGTTTCGCAAGGCAGCAGATATCTTCATCTATTGCTAGTACCCCAACCCCAGATCTAGTATTTCCCTTATAGGTCACCTGTGTCTCAACCTTGGATCAAACCTCACACTTCCAAAGCCCTGGTTCACTTAGTGACACCCTCCATAGATCTAGGGTTTCTATTTACCTTACACCTTACGTACCTTAAGTCTATTTGATCTGATCTGGTGTCTAGGTCCTATCTTTCCTATTGAAAGTAGATCTAGGTCTCCCCCTTTGTTGTCTTGGGATAAGATAACATAAAGTGAAGACTAGCTCGATTTGCGTGGCAGCCATCCATTTGGGAGTCGAGGCAATCTTGGTTCCACCTCCTTAGTTGCTTGTCCCTCTACCATCCATTCTGGATCCATCTCACATAGGCAACTACAAGGTTGGTGATAACAGATGGCTCACCTTGAAGAGGCCCATCTTTCTATCCAATCAGAAGCTTGAAATTTCAAGTTTTGTAAATTAAGGTTTCTCTGACAAACTCTAGATCACCTAGCTACGAAACTAGGACAAACACCTCAAATCGTAAGAAAGGTCTAGGAGCCAGAGGGATATGAGGCTATGGATAGAGCGAAGAGAATCATTGCAGATTCTATTAAAAATCATCTCATCCCTCATGTGTCATCCTTGAAGACAGCAAAAGGAAGTGTTAGTTGCTGTGATGAAGCAATCGAAGAAGAACAAGATATTGTTATAACCACCTTGAATGGCCTCCTAGGATGATGGGATTCATTCATTCGAGGAATGTGTGCTAGAAGGAAGTGATTATCTTCAATAGACTCTAGGAAGAGTGCACACAAGAAGAAGCTCGACTCATAATAAGAGAAGAGAAGATGGGAGCAACTAAACATCAAGCTCTCACGATTCAAAGAAGATCCCTCAATCGATGAGGAATATGAAGGACTCAATTCTTGAAGAACCTCTTATCCATCTTAGCATATGGATAAGAAATGATGATGTCATGAATGAAGAAGATGATAAAGCTGAAGGCGCAAGAAGGAGTCTACCATTGAAACAAATGAAGATAAGTGTTTGAATTGTCTTTTCCTATATATCTAGTTGTTTATATGACATCGTTTAGTTATTATGCATGATAGAATGGTTGCACGAATGACAATATACTACTAATATGCATGTGATGGGTAAGTAGCCCATGGTGCTATACAACACTCCATTGTTACTTATCTAGAATGAAACCTCTTTGCTGACATATTGGATTAGTGCACAATCTCAATGATGTCATGGTAGAGATGGAAGGCATCTAGAACGTTTCCGTGAGATATGGATGAATGTTGTATTGGCTAAAATAGTTGCATGATTATATCTTTATGCATAAGAATTTGCCATTATAAATATGCCTTATGAAATGTGTCTAGCCATACGGCTGGTGCATTTGATTTGTAGGAAAGATCGCGTACAATCGCCTACAAGAAAAGAAGGATGAGACTTGTTCCGAAGAACAAGTGATGACAGTTCAAGAAAAATTCCAAAATGAAGAATAGTATGACGAGACTTCAAGAGGCCTCAGACACACTCTAGTTATGTGACACTTTTAAGTGACATGATTGATGTAGAGCCTTCCAGCTATGAAGAAGTAGCCAAGAAGAAAGGGAAGGAGAGTACCAGTTCAAGAAGAATGATGTCTAGGATGCGGTATCAAGACCTGAAGGGAAGTCTGTAGTATCTTCCATATGGATCTACAAGATCCAGCATACAGTAGATGGCAACATCGTGGGATACAAGGAAAAATTCATAGGACGAGGCTTCTCACAGAAAAAAGGTATAGACTACGAAGAGACATTTAAAGCCACTGGGAGTTGAGACACATCACAGGCAGACTCGTGTACAAATTAAAGAAGGCTTTGTACGAGCTCAGAAGGCACCCATGGGATAACACATATATGAGGAGCTTGAAGATCACCTAGAGTGATGAAGATCTTAACCTTTGCTACAAGGTTGAAGATGAAAGCCTATAGAGGATGGCAAGCTCACAGATGGGTGCGAGAGCTTTTGAAAAGGTTCAAGATAGAGGATCTTGGTATCCAGTGACCCTAGATGGATACATAAAATATTAGTAGCAGAGGAAGCTACTTGTCACTCCAGTATAGAATGTTTCAATGCATAGAGTATGAAAGGCAGAATGAGAATGATGCTCCGCTTCAGAGGGAGTGACTATAGAAGATCCTGAGGTTTGACATGATACGATGGGATGGACAACGTATTGATGGCTCTAGGATTTACTGAGAGTAAAGCGGATTCCAACCTTTACTTCAAGGTTGAAGGCAGAAGACTAGTGATGCTCCTGTTATATGTCGATGACTTGTTCCTGACAGGAAAAGAGGAACTCATTAAAGTTGCAAGAAGGAGACTTGCTGCTGAGTTCGAGATGAAGGACTTGGATATGATGCACTACTTTCTAGGCATGGAGGTGTGGCAGAATGCGGATGGAATCTCCCTTAGACAAGGGAAGTATGAAGTAGGAGATCTTGAAGAGGTTCGGGATGATGGACTGTAAGGGCATGACCACACCTATGGCATCGAACCTGAAGCTATTGAGTGATGCTTCATTAAAGACGTTTGATGCCACGATGAGTTGTCAGATGATTTGATGTGCTTGATGAATACAAGACCAGACACATGCTTTGCTGTGAACAACCTGAGCCGTTTCCTGATGGATCCAAGACATGCTCACCTGGTTGCAAAGCATGCAGTGAGGTACCTGAAGGGTACAGT
Organism: Pseudotsuga menziesii; assembly: GCA_001517045.1. NCBI lineage: Eukaryota > Viridiplantae > Streptophyta > Pinopsida > Pinales > Pinaceae > Pseudotsuga > Pseudotsuga menziesii. The sequence continues at coordinate 378,318 of LPNX010354668.1, forward strand.
TGAGTATGGGCTTAAGTATGATACGAATCAGAAGACTAACCTGCATGGTTATGTTGATTGGAATTGGTAGCGCCATTGAGAAGAAGAGCACCCCGGGTTGCTTCTTCAGTTTGAGATCCAGTATGGGCTACTGGTTTGGCAGGATGGAGCCTTGCATGGCGTCGAGTACAACCGAAGCAAAATATGTTGCCACTTGCTTGGCTATTTGTGAGGTAGTATGTTTCTTTTGAAAACTACTATTTGATGTGATTGATCTAACTTTCATTTTTGTATGATGTAGAGAGGAGCAGTGAAGCTCCAATATGTGATCCAAATTGAGATCTCTTGAAAGAGGGAGTGATGAGTTCTAGCATAGTCGGTGAGACAGGTTGTCTGAGCATAAAACCCTGGCCAAGCTCATAGGTTGCTTAGGCGTAATCAGTCCTGAAGGTTGTCCTCGGATGTAATCAGTCCTGGCGAAGCTCGCAGGTTATCCTTGGACGTAATCAACCCTGACGTGATTTTATGCTAGAAATGGCTAGAGTGAAGTTTGAGTACTTTAGAGAGAAGCTTGGTGTTTGTCAGATCGAGGTTCCCTCCAAGGGGAAGTGATGAGTTCGAGAGCCTTTTTGACATGGTGGCAAGCTGGGCCTCCCGTGGTCAGATATAAGTGCAGAGCCTTTCCTCGAATGGTAGTAGGTGTGTCCTACCATGCCGACAGATGTAAGTGCAGAGCCTTTCCCCGGATCGTAGTTGGTGTGTCCTACCATGTTGGTGGATGTAAGTGCTGAGCCTTTCTGACATGGTGGCAGGTTGGGCCTCCCATGGTCAGACGTAAGTGTAGAGTCTTTCCCCGGATGATAGTAGGTGTGTCCTACCATGCCGACGGATGCAAGTGCAGAGCCTTTCCCCGGATGGTAGTAGGTGTGTCCTACCATGCCGATGGATGTAAGTGCTGAGATTTTCTGACATGGTGGCAGGCTGGGCCTCCCATGGTCAGATGTAAGTGCTGGAGCCTTTCCCGGATGGTAGTAGGTGTGTCCTACCATGTTGGTGGATGTAAGTGCTGGGAGCCTTTCCTGGATGGCAGTAGGTGTGTCCTACCATGCCGGTGGATATAAGTGCTGAGCCTTTCCGACATGGTGGTAGGTTAGGCCTCCCATGGTTGGATATAAGCGCTGAAGAAGATGAAGACCTACATGGAGGCTAGGCCTACAACTAACATGAAAAAGGGCTGGCTATGTAGAACTTCCTATGACAAGTAGAATTGAGAGATAACACCATTTGCTTGAGATAGTAGCAGCAGTGATGATCCAGCTTTGATGATGATCCGGTTATGAAGACTTGTGCTGATGAACTGTGTCAAGAGAATACCTTCCTAGTTAAGAGGGAGTGTTGATGTATTTGTAACTTCGGAATGTATTCACTTGTATATTTTATATTGTATTTCATTATACCCCGACAAAAATGTTTGTTCCTCCGATTGGGATAGTCATTAATATAATAAAGTCATGTAAAGTCATTGAGGTTAACGCTTTGTTGTAAGTTGGAGAAATAGTCCCCACAGTTGAGGGGTATTAGGGTTATTAGACTCTCATAGTGAGGTTGGCCCTGTAGAGTAATTGTCAAGTGGAAAACTAGTATAAATAGAGAGTGAGACTCTCTATTTGAAACACACACTCGCTCAACTGTAGTGCATGAGTGAGAGAGGAGGAGCTCACACAAGTGAGAGAGAGAACAATTGGCGGAGATCATCTTTGTGTCTTTGGGTTTTACTTTTGCTATTGGTGCTCATTCTATCTCTGAGGAAGTTGCGGGGTTTTCTCCTTTATGGTTTCCTCGAGGAAATTTCTATGTGTCTCTTGTGATTATTGCTATGCATGTTATTCTCTTAGATAAGATCCCAGATCATATTGATGAAATGATAAAAATCTAACAAAAACAGTGGATCTTAGATTCATTTTTTTCTTTATTTAATTTTTAATTTTTAATTTTTATGAGATCCAATTTAATGATAACCTTTTTCATTGTAATGATGGAAAAACTGGGAGGATTTTTCCTTGGAACTTATTAGAAAAAATATCAGTTTGTGTTTATGGATGTGTAATTGAGCAGTCATTTAGTGTGTGGCGTGAACTTGTGGAGCTTCAATGAATGAGTGATTGTTGCTAGAAGCTATTTTTCTTTTCTATGTCTGCTTCAGAGACCATAAACGAATGCTATCATCTTATTGGAAGTTGAAAATCCTTAGCAACTGCTAGCCTTTTCCCTTTGTAAGCGTGCATACACGCGCATTGATGTTTACATTTAATCTAGTTTGATTGTGTAGCATCGATCTTTTGTTTGCATAGCGCATCTTTTGCAGTTAGGAGGAAGTAAATCTAGTAGCTGCACCATTGACTAGTCGGGGCTTGTTTAATCATGCGACCTCTCCTCCTTAGTCACCTATGACACAAGGCCCTTGTGAGTTATCCTTTTGACTCCATTTCTCCCTTCGATGTACTGGCACTGGTCCATTTGTGAGGATTGATTTTTCCCTCTTTCCCATCAACATTCAATTCATACCTATACTACAACTGTTTCTCTAAAGAAGCCTCTTCGTTTCACCTGGTCCGTCATTTCATCTGCTTTAGTGATCCTAACCTTAGGGAAGACCTCCTTGAGTTGGAGAAGAGCCAACTTGAAGCGAGGAAGATAGGAGTGTGGTGACAGTGGCTGCTCTTTTCGCAATTGCCATCGGGCCGATGTGCCTACTTTTGGGCTTTGACACACGCACGTCGGTCAGGAGTGGCAACGGTCCCTAGTCACTTTATGAAAGCGAGATGTACTTTATGTGAGATAAAGTCACTTTATAAAGTGTGTTTGTGGTTTTAATTAAAAATTGACTTCATGACTTTTTAATTAAAAAGTGAGCTCATGCATTTTAATTAAAAATGTGACTTTATGAGAAATAAAGTGAAGTCTATATTTAAATGTTTCATTACGTATTTAAATGGATGGGTGCATTAAAATTCATATAATGAGTTAGTAATGGGTATTTAATTCTAACCTTAGATCTCATTGGTCTAAGATCTAATATTGGCCATTGGATCTCAAGTGGTGGTTACCATGAACAAAAAGGGAAACTAGTGGAGAACAGGCATTCATTATTCACCAAGAAATTTGGAGAAAGAGAGCAAGAGAGGAGAGGGTTGTGAAGGGAGGGAGAGCATATGTAGGACGCAGAAGAGTTGACGTGGGAGCGGAGGGGAACGTAGGACGTGGGAGAAGAGGGTAACACCAATGCGGGAGGGAAGAGCAGATGCAGGAGCGAAGGACGTGGAGCGGAAGGAAACATAGGCGGAGGATGGTGGGGACAGGAGACAATGGTGTTAACCAGGTGGGAGGGTGGACGATGACATCGTGGTGCAGCAAGCGACGAAGCTCTAATACCACTAGAGCAAGCAGAAAAAAAAGTGGCTGGTTGGGTTTGAACAACCGACAAGAACAAATCAAGGTTTAGCATGGAGAAATTTCCAGTAGTTTGCAGAATGCGAGATGTCAATGCCCAATTGGACTAATTAGACAAAAAAGTCAACAAAAAGTATGCAAAACTCAAGGAAAAAATCAACAAAAATAATAGTGTATTAACAGGACTCAAGGTAGGAATAGAGCAAGGCAACATTCCATTGGAAGGTAGATCAAAAGAAAACTCAGGAGTCTCTCAACAATATCTTAGCCAGATTACCGTCGCACACTTCGTTTCCTGCACCTAGCCATATGGAATCCACCTCTAGAGCCCTTCAATACACCTCCCCCAAGTACGCTTGAAACGCCAGGACAACATGACACGTTGCCACCCATGAAGTTCTCTTCTTTAACATTCCGTCAATATCAATCTCCCAAACACACAGATACTACCCAAATTTGATGGTGACGAAAAGCAATGCATCTCATGAATCAATAAAGCAGAAGAATACTTTGACATCCATAACATGCCTTACGATAGCGAGAAGATTAATTACGCCACCATGCAATTGGAGGGCAATTCATACAATTGGTACATGTAGTGGAAGTCGACAACTCGAGTCTGTTCCTTTAGTTGGAATAACTTTAAGAACGATCTTCTTAAGAGGTTTCAAGGCGTAACCGAGAAAGACTTCTTTGCTAAGATCATCAGATTGTAGTAGAAAGGTAGTGTAGATGAGTACACATGTGAATGGGAAGCTTTGGCAACTCAAGTTCTAGAACTAACTGATGACCAACGTCTGCAAACATACATACATGGACTGAAACCACACATTCGGGATGAGTTAGAATCACAGAACACTACTACCATGGAGAAGGAACGTTGTATGGCCAAGATCATCGAGAACAAGTTTAAACGATCCACTCAAAGTAGCTTTGACAAAAACTACTCCAAGAGGAAAATTCCCCAATTAGTGAATACAAGAACTTCAAGATATACGCCGTTGCATCTATGGGAAGGAGCAAAACCTAGTTTAGAAGCCCAGAGGATGAAGGAAGGAAAGTGCAAATATTGTGAAGAGAAATGGGATCCTAAGCATAGATGTTTGCAAAGGAGCAACCCGCAAAAGTTATATGATTGCGAAGACGAAGAAGAAGAAAAAGTCTCAGAATGCGAAGAGTCAAGTGAGGAGGATACAGGAAACCAGCATGAGTGCCACTCAAAACTAGAAGATGATACACCAAAGATCTCATTAACCGCCATTACAGGGATATCCCAACCACAAACACTAAAACTAAAGGGACATATCAAAAACAACAATGTCTCGATTCTCATAAATACTGACAGTATCCATAACTTTATTAATGTTAATCTTGCTAAGATATTCAACTTATTCATTTTCCCAATGCCTAACATGAAGGTTATGGTAGTAGATGGCAAGAAGATTGAAAATGTGGGAAAATGTCAAAAGGTTAATTACAAATGCAAGAGTATAATCTAGAATCCCACTTCTTTGCCGTACCTCTTGGAGGATTAGACATTGTATTAGGGACCCAATGGTTGCAAACATTGGGTACTTACTTCGCTAACCATCAAGAGCACTTCATCAAGTTCAAATGGTTAGGAAAAAAGTACAAATTGTATGGTTTCCAACCGCCCCAAACTCAATTGGTTACATCCCATCAGATGGAAAGGCTAATTCGAAAATGAGCACTTACTTACATAATTCAATGTCAAGAGATGGAGTTGCTAACATATGAGGGAGATGACTGCTAACCACCAGATATACAAGAGCTAATCCAAAAACACCATAAGGTGTTCCAAGGGATTTCGATGGAGATCCCACCAAACAAGAAGATTGAGCACTTGATTGAGCTAGAACCACGGGCAAAACCTATCAATATAAAATAGTACATATCCACACCACCATAAAACAGAGATCGAAAGGTTGACCCAAGATTTGTTAAAATGTGGAGTCATTTCAAAGAGCAGAAGCTCTTATGCAATTCCAGTAGTGGTAGTTCGAAAGAAGGATGGATCTCTCAAGTTGTGCATAGATTATAGAGGACTGAACAAGGTAACAATTAAGAATAAATTCCCTATCCCATTCATTGATGAGATGATGGATGAACTTCATGGAACTATGTACTTCTCGATATTAGACTTGAGATCCGGATATTACCAAATCATGGTTACATTATAATGTTGATTTTTCTGAGCAACATCGACAGCCATTCTCTTCGGAGAATGGGGACACCTGGTCCGGGACCACGGTGTAGACTCAACCCAGTGTTGAGTTACCATTCTATTGAATGGTAGATATCTGGTCCTTGACTATGATATAGACCCAGCTCTGCCCTAGGTAGACTCAACCCCGTGTTGGGTGACCATTCTGTTGAATGGTAGACATTTGGTTCGGGACCACAATGTGGATGTTAGACACAATGGCTCACCGAGAGGGGAGGGGGTGAATTAGTAAGCTTGGACTTACTTCAATTTTAACTTCTTCAAACTCTAAAACTCAAGTCATCATTTCACATTCAATTCAATATCATATTCATCAATAGACTATGTTTCAATAATCAATTTACCATATGTCATTCATTGAATAAAACACATTAACAACACCATGCAAAAGTCACAAGATATAGTTTTGTAATCTTTTATAAGTATTTCAAATGGCTGCAACCGTGAGGTAAATCAACACCTACTGATATAGAAGCACCTACTTCTATTCCAAGACTCTGCTTGGTCTTTTCCTAGATCATACTAAGAAAAATGGTACAAGGCCCAGCTTGCCTTCACATATTTCTGTCAGTGTCACATCATAACTCAATTAACTCTTGATCACCTTGCTATGACTGTCAAGAATTTTTTCTGTCACTGTTTTGTCAAGCGCACCTCTGTCACTGTCAAGTAATAAATAACTGTCAAATCAATCTGCTATTAACTCTGTCATATCAATCTGATCAACTCAATCATGCCATTTTAACTTGTCACTGTCATCTTCTAACTTCCTTTGTCATTTGTTAAACAAAGTCATTGAATCACTGCTACCACAAGTCAGTCTAATGTAAATCTAAGTCACACTGTCACGTCATATCATATGACTGCTTAGTCATGTCATCAAAAGGTTGTTTCAATTCAAGTCCAGCTTTCTCTCGACTGTTGTTTTTGTGTTGTACCTTTGAGCTCGAAAATAGTGCTTGATAGAAGGCTTCATTTTATGCCTTTGATTGTATCTGCATGCTTGAAATCCGTGCTTGGATGATGGTTTCTTTTTATGTTTTAGACCGTCTCTGCATATTGGAAGTCAGTGCTTAAAGTTTCAACTCGTTTGCTTCAGGATTTCTGAATTAGAGCTTGGCTGCCTTAGGACTGTTTACATGCCTGAAAATCAGAGCTGCATTAACCAGTCTCACTGCTATTCACTTCCATATCAGAGCCACCCTAAATCAGAATAAGATCATAATTTTTTTTTGCTTGCCTGCCTTTGTACTGCAGCTACCACAGTCATCAAAACAGAGATCTCCTGCGACTGTCTCTTGTGACTGTTAAATCCGAATTTCAGAGAAACCTTGACTGCAACTACCTCAGTCTTCTATCCACCCGAATTTTCCTGGAGCTGCCTCAGACTAATCCGAAAATGCAGAGCTGTTTTTCTAGCAAGCACACATCCAAATGAGGTCGTGGCCCTGGTATTTATACACATTCTCCATCATAATTATTGCTGAGCCGACATGCTATATGTATATATTTTTTAATTTTTTAAATATCTTATTTATACTAAGCCGACTCCACAAGTTTATTTTTGTGGTTGTATTTCATTAAATTCTAATTTGAATTATGGCTAACAATGCTTGCAAGCTTATCCAGAGAATTAAGCATATTTTTAATTGTGTAAGAGTATTAAGGACTTCATCATGCTTCAGAATCTCAGATTGGTGTGGGCTTCATCAAATTTGTGGGCAAAAGTACAAGACTCTCACACTTCAAGTGCTTCTCTATAAGGGTTGCTTCAGTACGTGGGCTTCTTATGGCATTAAGCCACAATAAGTATGGGTTCCAAAACCCAATCAACTCATAGCCCACCTAGTGCTCCAAAGCACACACCATCTATGATTGGACTATCGTAACAACCTTTGTCATTAATGCCTTCAACCTTTGTCTTTCCTAATTTTGGTCCACTTACAGGTGACTAAGGGCTATAAAAGAAGATCAAGTCAATTAATTATTACACACATTCACTTGCTCACACAGGTACTGCTGCTACTGAAGATTTCTCAACAAAACCCTCAGTTAGGGTTTCTTTATTTTTTTTAGGGTTTGTTAAACCCTCATCTTCAGCAGGCACATTCATCTCAGATCTCAGGCAGTTTTTCTCTCTCTCATCCCGGGCAAGCTCAGCATCATCCTTCTCTATTTTTCGGGCTGCTGGTTTTCTTCTCGAGAAGCTGGGTTTCTTCTCGGGCAGCCCTGCTAGCCCCGAGAGCACTTCTGTGCACTCACAATGGGGCCCGTGAGCCTAAGTCACACGGTTCGGGTTCGGGTTCGGGTTCGGCAAGGATTAGGTTCGAATTTTTCGATGAGGTTCGACAATAGGTTCGACAATAGGTTCGACTATATATATATAAACTTTCTTCATATCCTCTCCCTTAACTAATTTTCTACACCCCATCGCCCACAGGATTCAAAGCACTTAGGTCACTATTAATAATTTTGTCATATATACTTTGTTGTTTATGACATTTCTGCTTACAGATTTGTACTTCTAAGAGTAGGTTTTTGTGGTTTAACAACGGATTTACATGCTTCCCATAGCAGTAGTTTGTTCTTAGGGGAAATCTATGTTCTTACTTGTTGTTTGGTGTGTTTTTATGTAGACTACAGGTATGATATTTCAAATTACAAGAGCATTTAATTTATAGACAACATTAATAAATAGAGAGCATTTAATCTATAGACATCATAAATAAATCAAGAGCATCTACTTTATAGACAACATTATATTTATAGATAACATAAATAAATAGAGAGCATTTAATTCATAGACATCATAAATAAATAGAGAGCATTTAATTCATAAACAACTTAAATAAATAGAGAGCATTTAATTTATAGACAACATTTAATTTATTGGTATTGTGTGTGTTTTTTTGAGTTTTTTTTTTAATTTGAATTTTTTTCAGAAAAAAAATTGAACCTCAAAAGTTTTTTTCCTTTAGGTTCGGGTTCGGCTTTAGGTTTGCCTTCAGGTTTGCCTTTAGGTTCGGGTTCGGCTTTAGGTTCGACATTAGATTCGCCTTCAGGTTCGGGTTCGGCTTCAGGTTCGACATTAGGTTCGTCTTTCAGGTTCGGCGAACCTGAACGAATTTCAAATTTTTTTGATGTTCGCCGAACCTCAAACCTCAAGGATTAGGTTCGGCGAACCCTGTGACTTAGCCGTGAGCCACCACAGAGCCACGGGCAGCTCGCTGCACCCACAGGCTGCTCACAGCAGACTCGGGCTGCTTGCTGCAGACCTCGGGCTGCTATATAGTAGACTCGAAGGACTTCCGGGCAGGCCTTAAGGCCTCAGCCTAGCAGACGTGGGTCTGCCCACTTCCACAGCAGTAGCAAGAGGGTCATGACTGCCCAAAACAGACTTCGGGTAGTCTGCTACAACCTTGGGCAGACTAGATCTGCAATTCGGGCAGGTTAAGAAGGCAAACAAAAAAACTGGGCAGAGAGGAAAAGTATTTGGGCGGGTCAGAGAAAAACAGCTGGGCAGGGAAAATAAATTCTGGGCAGCTGTCATTAAATTCTGGGCAGATCTGATAAAAATTTAGGCAGACTGTTTTTGAGTTATCTTGATCATTCTGGGAAGATCTGGAATTTTGGGTAACTAGGGTTTGAAACCCTTGTTCTGATTTTTTTGTTGAGAATATTTTACTATAAACTATGGTCAAACCCAGATTGGGGTTTCAGGAACTTTTTGAAGAATTTCCTAAGCCATCTCATTTACGAGATGAGCTACTAATGCTTTTTAGGGGTTTTGTCCTTTGAAGGTTTCCCCAGTGAAAAACTCTTGTGTCCATTGTGTTGATGTGATGAATGTTATTTTACTGCAGTTGTCATTTGTTTAAGTTAATTTGCAATTTTTTTTAAGCATTTTTTATGCTAATGCTAAAATTTAACATAGAAAACGTAGCAAAAGCTGCCTTCCGTACTCATGAGGGTCGTTATGAGTTCAAGGTAATGCCCTTCGGGTTAACTAATGCTCCAGCCACTTTCCAAGCCGCAATGAACGAATTGTTCCAGCCATATTTGCGAATGTTCGTATTAGTATTTTTTGATGATATCCTCATATATAACAAAACTTGGAGAGAGCATGTCCGACGCTTAGATCAAGTACTAACCATCTTGGAAGAACATCAAGTTTTTGCAAAAATGTGAAAATTTACTTTTGGAAAAGAAGAAGTGGATTATCTTGGCCACATAATATCGAAGGAAGGAGTCAAAGTTGATCCAAGTAAGCTCAAGACAATCACCGAGTGGACCAAACCAGATAACATCTCAAAATTAAGAGGGTTTTAGGGTTGACAGGATACTATCAAAGATTTGTGAAGAATTACGCCAATAAGATTACCCCTCTAACAAATTTGTTGAAGAAAGGTTCTTTTCGATGGAATGATGAAGCTGAAAAATGTTTTGAAACATTGAAAAACATTATGTCATCAATGCCAATATTAGTAACACCGAACTTCACAAAACCCTTTGTGGTTGAGTGTGATGCTTTAGGATCCAGGATAGGAGCAGTCTTGATGCAAGAGGGTCACCCAATAACATTCGAAAGCCGAATGCTCAACAAGAGACAGAGTTTGAAGTCCACCTATGATAAGGAAATGCTTGCCATTATACATGCTCTAACAAAATGGTGACAATACCTTCTAGGGAGCAAAATCTTGATAAGCATAGACCATAATAGTCTTCAATATCTCCTACAACAAAAAACATTGTCAGCTGCACAACATAAACAGATAGAAAAAATTGCTACATTTGACATGGAGATACTACATATGAGATGAAAAGACAATATAGTTGTTGATGCCCTTTCCCGAAAAGATGAATAAGTCAAGGCTTATGCGATCATAGTTGCAGTGTCAGACTAGTTGGATGAAATCCGAGGATAATATGTCAAGGACCCATACACCTATACTTTAATCAATGATCCTAATCGAGGTCCAAGATTCTAATGGAGGAATGGCATCCTATTGTATAAAGGAAGGATTTACTTAAGCCCTACATCCAGGTTTAAGACCAAGGTGTTGATAGAATCTCATGATTCCCCAGCCGCAGGACATGTAGGGTTTTTCAAAACTTACTACAATGCCAAGCAATCCTTCTACTGGAAGGGGATTTATAAAGGCATTCAAAAATATGTAGCTGAGTGTGACACCTGTCAAAGAAACAAAAGCGAAAATGTCATGACTCCAGGGCTACTCCACCCACTTCACATTCCAACCCAGAAGTGGGAGGAAATCTCCATGGACTTTATTGAAGGGTTACCTTTATCCGAAGGCAATGACAAAATCTTCATGGTAGTGGACCGATTAACAAAATATGCACATTTTATGGGTATTAAGAAAACCGACTCCGCTAAACGAATCACTGAAGTGTTATGTAAAAATATTTATAAATTACATGGATTTCCAAAAATCATTGTTAGTGATGGAGATGCCAAATTTACAAACAGTTTTTGGAAGCAATTCTGCAAACAAGTTGGGATCACTCTTAACATGAGTTCAACCTATCACCCCCAAACAGATGGACAAACAAAAGTTGTTAACAAATGTTTCGAAGCATATCTTCGAAGTTTTGTCATTGACGAGCAGAATAAATGGTTACAGTGGTTACATGTTGTAGAATGGTGGTATAACTCTACGTATTACACGTTCACCAAAATGACACCTTTTCAAGCATCGTATGGTTATGAGCGTCCCAGATGGAAGGAAATCGCTCAACGTGATGTAAAAGTACCAGCTGTAAAAAGTCAATTTGAAGAAAATCATAGAGTACTGCAAGTACTCAAAAAGAATTTAACTATGCCACAAAATTGTATGAAACAACAATCATATCAACATAGAACAAAAAGAGAGTTTGAAGTAGCAGATTGGGTATTTGTAAGACTTCAACCATATAAGCAATTGCCACTCAGGCAACAAGGAAAGAATAGATTAGCCCCCAAGTTTTATGGGCCATACCAAATTATTCGAAAGATTAGCCTAGTAGCATATGAATTGAAGTTGCCAGACAAGAGTCGAATTCACAATGTTTTTAATGTTTCAAATCTCAAAAAATAGTGGGGTCAACATCAATCTACTCAGACGACACTTCCTACCTTGGATGAAGAAGGGAAACTTGTATTATAACTAGAAGCCATCATTAACATTAGAGAAAGAAGACTATGTTCTCGCATCATCAAAGAATACCTTATTAAGTGGAAGAGTTGTCCAGAAGAAGATGCTTCATGGGAAACCGAGAAGTTCATTCAACAACATCCATCATTGCCCTGCTTTGAGGACAAAGCATCTCAAAATAAGAGGGCAATGCTATATACATTAAATAATATATTTAATAATTAAAATGTAAAAATATAAATAAGTAATAATATAAAATACCTATATATATACACGCAATCAAAATTATTATGAAAAAATGTGACTTTACGAACAATCACTTAAAAAGGCTTATATAAGCCAAAAGATTTATTGTAAATTTTATCATCGGACATTTTTTTATAAAATATATTATTATCGAATTCGAGTTATTTTATTCTTCTGCTTGCTCCATGTATTTAGATGTCTTGATCATTACAGAGTGCAAGAAAGACCTTGCATCGAAGTTTGAGATAAAGGACATTGGGTTGATGCATTACTATTTGGGTCTGGAGGGGTGGCTGGAGTTGGGGCGCATTTTTCTCGAACAGGGGAAGTATGCTATGGATATTTTGGAGAGATTTTAGATGCAGGATTGCAAATCGATGACTACACCTATGATCACCAACTAGAAGAAGCTTCATTCTTCTGAGGGAAAGTTGGTGGATCCGATAGTATATCGTCAATTCATTGGTTCGTTGATGTATGTGGTCAACACAAGGCGATATATTTGTCTTCTAGTGAACACTTTGAGCCAGTTCATGGTGGAGCCTCGAAGAGTTCATTGGGTTGTTGCAAAACATTTGTTGAGCTACTTGCATGGTACAATGGATTTTGTTCCGGACTACAAGAGAGAAGATGGAGTCAGATTGATTGGCTATACAGATTCTGATTGGGCACGTGGTGTGACAGACCAGAAGAGTACATTCGGGTGTTGTTTCAGTCTGGTCTCAACAACAGTGTCTTGGTTCAGTCGAAAATAGAAGTCAGTTGCACCGAGTTTTGCAGAGGCAAAATATATGGCTGCTAGTCAGGCCAGTTGTGAGGCCATATGGATTTGCAAGTTTTTGGTTGGATTATTTGGTCAGGAGTTGAGACTTACAGTGATTTATTGTGATAATCAAAGGTGCATCAAGCTTTCAGAGAATCCAGTTTTTCACGACAGGTCAAAACATATTGAGAGTAGGTACCACTTCATTCATGACTATGTCTAAAGAGGTGCAATGGAATTGCAATACATTCCTAATGAGGAGTAGGTGGCAGATCTTTTGTCAAAGTCTTTGGGAAGAGGCAAGTTCAATCATTTCAAGGACAAGTTGAGGGTTGTGAGAAACACTTTCTTTGGTAAGAGGGAGTGTTGAAAATTTCAAAATTGTACCAATGCAAGTGTCTTTTCCACTTTAGATGCCTAGAAGTGGAAAAGTGTTTAATGTGGTCTCTAGTCACTTTAAAAGTGAGATGTACTTAATGTGAGATAAAGTCACTTTATAAAGTGTGTTTGTGGTTTTAATTAAAAATTGACTTCATGACTGTTAAGAACCCATGTCAACCCTTCTCTTTATTTTGTTAGTATATTTTGTCGGACGCATATGCTTTGTAAGTCGTCCCATTAGTATGTTGTATTGTCTCACATTCATGGGGAGTAAGTAATAGTTGTTAAGTCGTCCAGTTAATATGTTGCATTATCCCACATTCATGGGGAGTAAGTAATAGTTGTTAAGTCATCCAGTTAATATGTTGCATTATCCCACATTCATGGGGAGTAATAGTTGTTTAGATTAGANTAATCAAGGTATCGAAGAGCTATTTTCTATTGAGCTTGCTCAAAAGAGGTTGCCCCCTCGAAGTGGCATGTGATTATTAAAATCTCTTCATTGCTCCATTATTTCTATTATATTGTGCATTCTTATTGTTTATTGAAGGAGGTTCTTCACATTTGGTATCAAAGCGCTTTCTTGGGCTCGTTGGGTGGAATTTCTGACGATTTTTTTTCTTTTGCAGTGCTTCTTGGCGCTGTGATTATTGCAGTAGTTCTTCTTCTTGCCGCAGTATTATTCATTCGGATTAGGGAGTAAACCCTATCTGCTTAATTGTGGGAAGTACTTGGGCATAGCCCTAAAACTCATTGTGAGGAGTACCACAGGAACCCCGAAGTAGCTGGCCATTGAGAGGACCTGCCAAGCGAAAAAGGAAACGACCCCTACCTGATTGACTAGTTACAACCCGTGAGGTAAACCAAGATCTGTTGTTTGTGGCAAAGCGGTTATCAATTTTACCTGAGCTGTGGAGTGAGGGGTACTGCCCCCATACGCAAGCTGTTATACAGCATTGGTGGCCGAGTGAATCCCTTGAACCTTTAGGAAGCCGAACATATCTGGGTCCATATCCATTTACAGTCGATAAAGTGCAGATTTTTTGAATCGCCACAGATCATTTTCTCCATTTCGAGTTGATAAAAGCGCAGCTTTCTAGAACTGCCACATATCATTTCCTCCATTTCCAGTTGATAACGCATAGCTTTCCAGAACCGCCACAAATCATTCCCACCAAAAAAAGAAGTATAAATTTATGATTTTTGGCCATATCTTCTTTGATGTAGCTCCATTTACCTTGAAAATTCACTGTAACCCTCGTAATCCCATTCTGCATATTCCTTCCTTGAGGACCCTATCCCAAATTCCACTTCCTAAAGCCCAAAATTCCACATTTGTCTATGTTTAGGGTTTGCCATAACTTTTTTCGATTCTAACCCAATCACCTTCAAATTTTTCCACAGTGTTCGTTTTCCATTTCTGCTTCCTTGTCCCTCTCTGACAAATTTTCCAATTCCTTCACCCGGCCTTTGAAATTCGCATTTTCTGCTTCTTTCCCCTAAGAAAGTGTCCAAAACCACGTAAAACCCTAATTACCCTCCCCCCTGGCTCCGAGTTTTTCCCAACTCAAAGTTTTCTTTTTGTAAAACCCTTTTTTGTTTTTGTTTTTCTATCCATTTCAAAAAAAAAATCTGCTTATGGTTGTCACCTGCAAATGGAAGAACTTGCCACCATCAAGTCCAAACTCGAAGATTTGGATCAAAAATTTCTTGGCCTCCATCTTCGGCTTTCACCATGAACAATCGACGACAGCTTGAGTCTTTTGTAGACACTAGGTTCTCTTCCTCTAGCAACTTACGTGGGCCGAAGCTGGATTTTCCTCACTTCAATGGTGATGATCCGACTGGATGGATTTATAGGGCAGAACAATATTTCAATATTTATAACACTTTTGATGTTAATAAAGTCTCACTTGCATCCTTTCATTTGGAACATGAAGCCCTTCAATGGTTATGTTGGTACATCAAGTCTCATGTAGAGCCAAATTGGACAGGTTTTTGCCAACTCCTTTTGCAACGATTTGGCCCTAGTGCTTTTGATGACTTCACAGGAGCACTCATCAAACTTCGCCAAACTGGCACTGTGAGGGAGTATCAGACAAAATTTGAGAAACTGGCCAATCACACCGAAGGATTGCCTGATGCATTCTACCTGAGTTGTTTTATCAGTGCACTGAAGGATGCAATCCGATCTGAGGTTAAAATGTTCTATCCCAACATAATGATGGAAGCCCTAGGGTTGGTTAAGTTAGCAGAGGACAAGATCAGGGCTAAACAACGCTCCAAATCCACTTTTGTTCCATTCAGAAATATGGTTCCCCAAAGACCCCAAATTCCACCAGCTCCTAGAACCACTCCTTTCAAGCATTTGTCTGAAGTGGAGATGCGGGAATGTCGGGAGAAAGGGCTTTGTTATAATTATGACAAGAAATTCACCCAGGGACATCGATGTGCTGAGCAAAAGCTCTATCTCTTGGATGTGGATTCTCTGCCTGCACCTGAAATTTTTTATGATGCTCAGGATCCGGTAGATGCTGAGGGTGACATTCAGCAACTGTCTGTTGACCTTCCTTCTCAAGACAACCAGCCTTAGATATCTCTCCATGCATTAGCTGGAGTCACCACCCCACAAACCATGCGGGTCAGAGGTTTCGTAAAAAAACTCCCTCTTCCAATACTCATTGATTATGGTAGCACTCATAACTTCATTGACCCCAGGATCGCCAAACAGGCTGATTGTTTTGTCCATCCTTACTCCAGCTTGGAAGTCATGATTGCCAGTGGGGGCACCTTACCTTGCAAAGGGAAGTGTCGTAATGTGTGAATCTCTATCGGGGATTATAACTTGTGCTCTGACATGTTTTCCTTGCACTTAGGCAGATGTGATGTGGTTTTGGGCGCTCAATGGTTACACACACTTGGACCCATTTTATGGGATTTTGGTGAACTTTGGATGCAGCGTTCAATCAATGGTCAAAAACACACATTGAGGGGCTTACAACCAGGGTCTCTCAGCATCATCAGTTTGCATCGCATGGAAAAGCTCCTTAATAAGAGTTCACATGGTGTCATCGCTTGACTCCATTTCATTCAGATGCAACCTTCAATAGTCTCAACTACTCCCTTGGATCTACAACAAATTTTGGATCGATATGCATGTGTGTTTGCTGAGCCAGTGAGGTTGCCACCTTCAAGATCAGAGGACCATCGTATTCCGCTCCTTCCTAGAAGCGTCCCTCCCAACATTAGGCCCTATCGCTACCCGTTTCACCACAAGACAGAGATTGAGATGCTTGTTCGTGACTTATTGAAGCAAGGTGTTATTCGCCCTAGTACCCGTTCCTTCTTGTCTGAAAGAAAGATGGGTCATGGCGCCTCTGCATCAACTTTCGAGCACTTAATCACATCACAATCAAGGAAAATTTTCAATTCCTGTTGTTGATGAGCTTCTGGATGAGCTCCATAGTGCTCATTTTTTCTCCAAGTTGGATCTTCATTCTGGGTATCACCAAATTCGGGTTCATGAGGATGATATCCCTAAAACAGCTTTCCGCAGACACGATGGCCACTACGAATTTTTGGTCATGCCATTTGGGCTCACAAATGCTCCTTCCACATTCCAGGCATTAATGAATAAAATATTCCGGCCCTACTTGCGAAACTTCATTTTGGTCTTCTTTGATGATATCCTCTTCTATAGTAAAACATGGGCTGAGCATCTCCAACATCTGGATCTTGTACTGCAACTTTTCTGTGATCACCATATCTATGCCAAATAGTGTAAATGTGTTTTTGGGCTGAAGGAAGTAGAATATCTCGGGCATATTGTTTCAACACAAGGGGTTTCTCCTTGATTATTTGTTTGAATTAGAAGGCTTAGTTCTAATTCCTAACAGTACCAAGTTCATGGAGCCTTAGCTGAGTTACAACTATATGTGACATTTGCTATATTAGAAGTGGCAAATGTCAAATGTCTTTGACCATGGAGCATCTGCTCACATTAGAGGGTTTTTGTTGGGCATGCTTAATCCCCTTGCTTGATGCATCTAGATTTGGGATTTTCTGATGGGTTCTTAGTAGGGTTGTTTGCATGCTAACATGCTGATCTTCTAAAAGTATATCAGGTTGTGGTTGTAGGGCGATAGAGAAAATGATCTATAACATATACAATGCTTTAGAGGCAGGTCAAGTTGTTTAGCTATAAATATGCATATTTGACAACATCCTAAACATATACCCAATAAGTTACTACAGAGGGTAGGCCTATAGATTGTGTCTCCTGCTTTTGAAGTGTGATGTTTACTTTAAGGCCACGTATTTTGACAATTGGTGTGTAATGATGTCAATGCTGTAGGGAATTGAGATATTTATGCCCTGCTTTTGTGTGCATGTATTCAAGATATCTAAAAGGAAACCTTCTTAGAAGCTGACCATCAGAGCTCATTCATCAAGACCATGCAAAGTAAAGTTGCATGTGCATTTTGATCACATAAGGATATATGTTTGTTTGCTTATTTTTCTGTCATGTTCGAAATTAAAAGAAATTATTAGAATTCATGCTGTTTTTTCAAAGCACATTATTTTCAGAAGGTACTAGACACTGAAATCAGGGAATAATTATTTTAATTTCTATTGCAGAGTTGGAGCAGATGCCTGGTCCCTCCATTATTCTTCCATTCCTGAAAAGTTACAGAGTTACTACAATAAGGGGTACAAACTGGTGGGTGCATTGCTTTTGTTAGTTTCTACCTTGGTTTTCTGCTTCAAATTTCATACCAGGGCTTATTCATGGAAATTCTTTGTTAAGACCAGATATTGTTGGTTTCCATATTTTCTTTTTTAACTGGAAAGGGTTATTTGTAAGGGTTATTATTATTAACAAACCCATTTCTGGAACTCAGGTGCTATAGAACACTAAAAAGCGGTATCTGTGGTACTGGTTTCTATTGTTAAGAAATAGACAAGCAAACAGCACAAGACAAGAACTGGTTGAAAAGGCTTTAATCCTTGTCAACATGTATTCATCGATAGATAAGGCTTCCAGCTCATCAAGGATAAGGATGACAACTGATAAAGATGATCTAGTATATTGTGATTGCCTAGGGACTTACAATATAACATTCCCCACCACATTCACAAGTCTGAATAATTATACCAGGAAGGCAACATGAACTAATGCATAAGTTGGTATCATTTCAATCTTCAATCCGAAACTTCTAAACTGAGCCGACTCAAGATGTTAATCCTCCTTTTAAAAAAAAAATATTTTTAGCATAATAGGGCCGACATTGCCTCCTTTTTAATGTTTATAGAGTCTGCAAGCATTTTATATGTTGTTGTAGGCATCTCTCCCATGCTTGTGGGCATTCATCCCAAGCTTGCGGGCGTTTCTGCCATGACTGTGTGCATTTTCTCCTATGCTTGCGGGCATTTCTCCCATGTTGCATGTGCTTCTGAAGGTGTGGGCAAGTCTGGCAGGTGTTGGGCATTTAGTTTGCCTTAGAAGGCACAGTTGCGAGTATTTTCCAAAATCTTATGGACGTTTCTTGTGGCATGCGAGCATTTTTCTAAGGCCCACGGGCATTCAAAGACTTGTGTGGGCATTTTCAAAGGGCCTGTGGGCTTTTCAAGGCTAGTGTGGGCATTTTCAAAGGGCCTGTGGGCTTTTCAAGGCTAGTGTGGGCATTCAAAAGACTTGTGCGGGCATTTCATGATAGTGTACTTGGCAGGCAAGAGTCCAAGACTTGTGTGGGCATTTTTCTTAATGCTACAGACATTCTGCACATCAACTCTGCGCCTCACTGCCACATCAACTCTATTCCTTACTTCCACATCATCTAACACATTATCTTCCACATCATCTACTACATTGTCTTCCATGTCATCTACTACATTATCTCAGCCATGTTAACATCAATGGTAACATTTGTCCAATAGCCTTAAAATTTTCAAGTCTTTGGACATATCTAACTCTACAACTTAGCTACCTTCTTTATGAATTGAACTCACAATTCTTTTGTTGACCCAATCAGAGAATTTAATAATACTATAGATCTACAAATTTAATTGAGTACACAAATTGCTTATGTAGTAAGCATATCACAATGCTATCCCAACTCCAACTTAGAGAGGTTACCCAATATCACTTTAAAGTTTAGTAACCAGTTCTCTACACTTTAAGTTGACTCTTCTCCAACTCAAGGGGCTTTCCTTAGGATAGGATCTCTAGCCTATGACAATGAAGGATTAAGGTGATTAGTGGCTGCCCCAAGACATCATATACAAAGGAGGTATAGGAAAACATGGATTTTGGATCAAGATCAGGCAAGAGATGGGAGTAGCGAGAGAAGATGGTTCACCAGAGATTTTTGAGGGAGTGGATGGGGGAGGCCCTCTACTCCCATCTCTTGTGTGAGATGTTTTAGTACAAATATAAACATTGGATGGTTCAGGTTTTGGAGTACATCAGATGAAAAGTCAAGGTGGAAAGGTCCAATGTTATGTTTGATTAGCTTATGAGGATCTTATTGGAATGCGCAGTCAAAAGATTCTTCCTATGCCTGAGTTATGTAAAGGATGTGATGTGATTGAGCATTATGACTAGTGGCTTAGGAAGAAAGGTGCTGAGGATACAAACGAGCATGATCAAATAGTGGAGCGTTAGATCCACTGTTGAAGTTAACTCATGCTCATCAAATCATCCGATAGTTAATTCAAAACGCATGAGCTTGAAATGGGAGGCCACTGTTTTGATGTGGCGATCATAGTCATTCAGGCTCACAAGTGTAGTATGCCAAAACCCTTCTCCCATTTTCCAGAAACTGCTCATCGGATGGGACGTGTACCGCATTCATTGACATATTAGGAGTAGCTTTTAAGCACGCAATCAGGGGCCCACGACTCATGGCTTATGTGAAGCGGGTTTCAACCAAAAGTGCACATGATGAGGAGCCTAACATAAGACTGATGGTCACCAAACTTTCAAGCCAGTCAAGATGTAAGACCGTTACGATAAAGTGCATGAGCCTAGAATGGGAAACCACAGTTTTGATGTGGTGGCCCCACATTAATTCAGCCCCACAATAGTTGGAATAGGATATTGAAACCACTCCTCTCACTAGTTTGAAACCAGCTAAATGGCTAGCCGTAGCTGAATGTGATGGTCCACCATGTAAGTAATGCATGGATAAATCAAATATCGACATGTGGACACGACTAATGGTAAAGTATTAATAAAGTCTACGTCATATGTCATTGGAAAATGAAGTATCGCCATGTGTACTCGCAGTTAATGCACGAAATTTCAAAATCTTTCAAATAGCGCATTCTCGAATTCAAATCTCATATTGTTCAAACTTCAAAGAAGCTGCAACAAAGAGGAGAAATCTGTGCATCTTAAACATCAAAGATTGGCATTCATAATCTGCTAATCCTGCATCCACCTTTGGTTAATTTGCTCAATTTCATCGTTATATTCCCAAAAGGCCTTTGGCTAGACCTCTGTAGTCCTTGAAATTGCCCAGACCTTTCCAGCCCCTCAAACTGCCAAGAAACCCATTCTACAGGATGAGCATTTGATAGACTCCCAGGTCGACTTGCTCGATCCAATTTTCTCAATCCCTGGCATGAATTTGTTGAAATTTGCAGAGTTTTAACACAAGTAGTAGACTTAAATGCATGAACATATAAATTCAGATTCATAATAGTGCTACTAAATAAAATTTAAACTATAATAAAACAAAAACATAATTTTCATCTCTTTCAACTTAACGCTCCATTAGTTACTGCGTTAATGTTGGTCTTCGAGAATCATCAAATGCCATGTGTAGTAACAACATGATAAAATAATATAAGTAAATACCGACAGTAAAGAATCATAACCAATATTTGAATCAACCTTATACTCAGATACTTTATGTTGATCTTGTCATCGAAGGGACAAGTCAACCAGGAAAACAATTTACGTACCTTGAGAGAGACCCTAAGAGGTGTAAAGTAGAAGCATACTGACCCAGACCTCTTAGATAACAGGCACAGTTATACCCAGTACATTCATGCAGACAAAGGACACTCAGTCATGCTTTGCACATGCATGGTGAAGAACCACAGTTCACACATAAGGTGAAGCTCACGGTCATGCTTAGGAAGGCCCCACAAGCCGTACAAGAAAACAGATCACGATCACGTTGGGGAAAACATCACAGTCCACATTACAATACAAAGCACACGATCATTGTAGAGAAATACTGCCACAGTCCATACATCAAAGATTTATCCACAGTCACGCAAGGAAGACACAGGCAGAGTCACAATCAAGACTACATGGGGGAACCCACAGAAGTTGGGCTGCAGACAAGCTAGGCAGAGCAGACGTGAAGCCACAGGATAACCCAAGCACACAGGCATAGGGCAGAGGGAACCCGCTCCAACAAAAAGCCACGGGAGAGTAGAAGACCAATCATGAGAAAGGTAGATCATACGTAGATCCAACAAAGAGCTCAGACACACGAAAGCATGGATACCAGTCATGCAAACAGATAGACTCACTGGAATGGAGCCATGGTGGTGCTGCAGTTGCGAGAAGGAGAAGCAGGTGAGATACAGTCAAGCTAGCGGAGTAGAGACACCACAGATGGGGCAGACCCTGCGGGCAGAGAATTCACACGTGGATAGTCACGTGAATGCAACAACAGTTGCAAGGAGTCACGATATAGAGAACGATGATCTAGCCAGAGCAAGAGGAACCCAGTTTAGGCAATCTTCACTTGATGTTATCTTAGCCCAAGACAACAATGGGGGAGACTCGGATCTACTCCTGACAGGTAGAAAAGTGCTTTTAATCCTTGGGCAAATGAAGTCTTAGAGATAGTTCTTCTTGGGCGTTGATTGTAATTACTTAAAGTTGGAATACCAGCAAAATATAACAATTCCCTTCCAAGCCTTTGGGGTTTGATGCCTTATTCTTATAAGGAAAGGTCAACCTATAGGCATACACCTCCAATAGTTAGATCCTAGCATATACCCTAGATTATGTTTACTAAGACGTGCAAGACTCTAGAGATGCCACCTACAAGCAAGCAAACAATAGATTAAAACATATAACAAGCAAAGATATTTTCTTTAACTTAATTCCAATGGAGCAAATTTACCCTTCTATTGGACTAGATCTAGAAATTTTACAATGGAAAAACATTCATGTTACCTGAAGAATAGGTTTACCAAGAATGCCTCACATGTAAGAAAGATCTCCAAAGAAAACCAAGAGCTTTTGATACAAAAGATAGCTTTATTGTCCTATTCACACCACAACAATAAGATGAAAATGAGAGGGGAGCCTTTTATATGGGTTATACGCTCAACAGCCCTCCAAATAAAATACAATACCTTGGGATAAAACCCTAGATCTATGCTAGGGAGGATCAAATGTCCTCTAGACATTGTCAAAATATCATAGACTAGGATAATAAGTCCAAAACCCTAATGATAAGCCCATATGATGGGGGCCCACCTCCTAGTCCAAGGTCAAATACATGTAAGTGATACAAAAGAAGCTCCAAAGATGGAACACTCCACTAGGAATGGTGCAAAATTCAAATGATAACAAAATACATCAATATGCTCCAACGACCTAGAGCCCTCCTCATGATAAGCCACATGTGTAGTCTAAGAGTAACGTCCAAGGTGATGTCGAGGTCCAATGCTCCATAAAACAAATGGTAACTGCCTTTAAAAGGTGATTCATTCTCCATAAATGAGGTGCCAAATGGGGTCAAACCTTAGAGCGATCCACGTAGAACTCAAGTAATCTCTTACCAAGAGCAGGTACAACCCTCCATATGATGCTTCAACATCCATAAGAAAGCTCTAGAACATGTAACAATGGTGCAAGGTGATGTAGAATCGGTCCTGTTGTCTCAAAAACTAACACCCTATGGTGCAAGGCCTTCTCTAAGGTGTAGCTATGTGCAACCATGGAAAAAGAGTAACTATCACCTACAACTACTTTTCTTCAGTTCTAGAGGTTTGGAGTCTGGACAAACCACTAAGGGAGGAATTGCTATAAGCAACTAAGTCAAGATGTCGTGCAACTCACTTGGATTCACCGTGATTTTCATGGCCACATTCCATTTGATTACAAATGACCTCCATTTGATACCTTAGGCAGCATGGCATTATTTTCCCATAAGTACTGGCTCACAGATTATCATTGGGTCTCAAATGAACAATGAAGCAGCACATCTCAACTCACATCTCACCTCCCATGGAGTTTGGACCACTGCCGTGGAGGAATCAGCCCCTTAAGATTAAAGAGGCTCTGATACCATGTTAAGAAATAGACAAGCAAATATCACAAAACAAGAACTGGCAGAAAAGGCTTTAATCCATCTCAACACATTCTGCCAATGATATCAATATATAGTACATGCTCATCAATAGATAAGAATGCCACCTTATCTAGGATAAGGATGACAGCTTATAAACATGATCTAAGACTTTGTGTTTGTCTAGGGATTCACATTCTAACACCTATTGCAAAGGTTATTTTAATAAAGAAGAATTGAAGTCTACTGCTTTCAGGATTTTACTTTTGAGTCTCAGCTTTTTGTTTATACATGTTCTTGCTACTCAGTTTTGTTTGTGTTTTCAGATTTCCTTTGCTGAAGGTATATAAGTGGCATTGTCAGTTAAATGTTAGTTTTATTTGATGGGATGGCAAGCAGGTGATCTTCACAAATGAGTCGAACATTGACCGGTGGAAGAATAGTAGGCAAAAGGCAATAGACTCGAAGCTTGGACGGCTAGAAGGATTCATTAAACGAGTAAAGGTGCCAATGCAGGTGATTCATATGCTTTGTTACCATCTTCAAACTGCCATTATTTAATCTGTTATGTTTTCTATTACAGATAGATATTTAGGAAGATCATTACTGTTTGTTGGGTATATATATTTCAATTTTAAAAATCAGATGCAATGATGCTTGCTTCTGATGTCAGGTCTTTGTAGCCTGTGGGATAGAAGGAACAGGTGATTCATTCAGGAAACCAAAGTCAGGAATGTGGAGTTTAATGGAACGGCATTTTAATTCCGGAATTGTGATTGACATGGAACAGTATGTTTTATATTTTATGGATCACACTTTTTAAGCCCATTTGATTGCTTGATTGAAATTCACAATATCAATAATGATTCTATTTTCAAAAATCAGAAAAGAGTAAATTATTGTTTACTTCAAAGGGCTGTAAATTATATTGAGCATCAGAAAACACATGAAACTATTGTTTATAATTTGGGGGCTTTGGGGAAAGTATTTTGCAACAGAGGCACTGAGTTGAATGATGCTTTTCGTATACAGAAATGTTATCGAGTTATCCTGTGGAAGCAGGGAAAATTTGATACGATCATGCCATTATCAAGCTAAAAACAGAAAAAGTATTGGTAGATATTGTTTGAGTTATATAATTAATAATGGTCATCTAGACTAGAGACATAGGCCAAATAATAAAATCACTTATTGACTTAATCTAAATCATTTTTTAGAGTTGTATTTAAGTCATTTTAAAGTTCATGAACCTAGGGACTATGTATTTAGTGTTTTGGTCATTCCTTTACTATCAAAGGAAACTGGAAATGTAGTCTTCATTTCATAATTTAAGAGGTATTTCTTTCTTCCATGTTGTCTTGTGTTCTTGGTTTCTTCTTGTTATATGGTATTGGAGCTACGATGAGGGGAAGTTAAAGCCGGTGAAGGCCAAGGCACCGTATTGATCAATGCCAAATGAAGTATTGCTATTCGATACACACTAGGAAACCAAGGGCTTTCAGAGAAAGAAAGCTAGGTATATTTTGTTTACAATCTTTTAAATGAGGTTTGTCTTTTCTGAAAAATTAAGAATTATTAGGGTCCTAATAGATGGGTTAAGTTCTTTTTCCCTGATTTACAGCGAGGTCTAGTTTTCTGAACATTTAAAAAAAAGAGGGGAAGAAAGAACAAATTACTCTACTATTTCTTTCAGTAGATCTTGTTGAAAAGTTACCTAGGAAGTGTTTG
Source organism: Pseudotsuga menziesii (assembly GCA_001517045.1). NCBI lineage: Eukaryota > Viridiplantae > Streptophyta > Pinopsida > Pinales > Pinaceae > Pseudotsuga > Pseudotsuga menziesii. The sequence goes on from LPNX010354668.1 coordinate 403,584, forward strand.
TCCACCTAGACTTGCCTTGGAGTGGACAAGGACATTTATATTTGTGACTCCTAGTCAATTTGCATTTAATGAAGTGAGAGGTACTTTATGTTTTTAAAGTGACTTTATTAAAAAGGCTAAGTCATGGTTTTCCTAAGTTCATATTTAAATAAAGTTAAGTGGGTGATTAAATTAAAAAGGGTTGTTCTAACTCTATTAAATGACATGAGGGGCACTAAATGCCATTTAATTAATAATTAATGGTGCATTTATTGTGAACCCTTCATCTAATCTAATCTTAACCATTAGATTGAAAGATGAAGTTATCATGAACAAAAAGGGCTAGGACAAGGCACATCTTATTCATTATGATTATTTCCAAGAGAGATTTTTGGAGAGAAGAAGAAAAGAGAAAAGTGAGGGTTTGAAGAGATTTTGAACCAGGAGAGAGAAATTGAAGATAAAAATTTGGGCACAAACATCGAGAAGAATTTTGCACAAATTTCGAGGACCATACAATAGAGTTTTGGCATAGAAATCGAGACATTTTTTGCACGTTTTTTGAGGTTTACATATAGCAGTACGGTCTGCACATTTCTCGAGGTGACTGTACAATACTGTTTGCACAAATTTCCCAGAAAATCTGTACAGTACGGATTGGCAAAGATTTCGAGGTAGTACAGTCTGGGCATGTCTTACGAGGCAAAGTACAGAAAATTAATTATGTTTGTACAGCTGAATCTGGGCATGTTTTCCAAGGTGAAATTGGCACAAATCGAGGAGAAATTCAACAGTAAAGGGTTCGGTTTTCGAGAAGAAAATTCGATAAGTATTGTTGTTTGATTTCTGTATTTTACTGAAGAAATAATAAATCTCTCTCTCACAGAAACAGGTTTTCCCTTAAGGGTTTTATCCTAGACCATTGGTAAAAAACAACTATGTTATTTTCATGTGTGTTTGGTTGTCTGAAAATTTATGAGTTTTGAATTTTGGTTGAAAAGAAGAAATTCTGAATTGTTTAAGTTTGAAAAAAGAACTTCATGTGTTTTAGTTTCAGTCAAATTTTGTTTAAAATTTGTGCATAGAAGGGCTTGAGCATTAAACTATGCAGAGAAGCCAAAAGGCTTGAAACCGGGTTGGGGTTCTTGGAAAACTTTCATGGTATCAGAGCACATTAAAAAATTCAGAATTTAAACATTCAAAAAACAGGGTTTTGGAGAGAAGTGATTCTTGACTAGCTTGCTTGAAGTTACAGGTTGTAGCCATGGTGTTTGGTCTTAGAGTTGAAGACAGGTTAGATGGGGCTACAAATTTTCGCCCATGAAAGGCTAGAATTAGTTTGATACTTGAAGAAAATGAACTATGGGATACACTTCACAGTACAACTGCTAATCCTGTAGTAGTTCTTGCTGATGCAGTTGATAAAGCTGTTTTCATTAAGAGAGATGTGAAGGCAAGGAGGGTTATACTTGATGCCGTGAAGGATCATGTAATCCCTCACATATCAGCAAAAGATCTTGCATTTCAGATGTGGAAAGCTTTAACCAATCTTTACCAGAGTTTGAATGAAAACAGGAAGATGGCGTTGAGGGAGAAGTTGAAGAATGTTCACATGAGCAAAGGGGAAGGCATGGCTTCATATCTTACCAAGATCACATAGGTAAGAGATGAGCTTGCAGCTGTAGGTGAGGTGATGGGGAACGCTGAGATGGCGTGTACAACGTTAAATGGTGTGACTCATTAGTGGACCGTGTTTGTGTAGACTACAATTGGTAGGGAGAACATGCTCACATGGGATCGATTGTGGGATGATCTTGTTATCACCCACCTTGTAGTTGCCTACTTGAGGTGGATCCAGGATGGATGGTAGAGGGGCAAGCAACTAAGGGGTGGAACCACGACTGCCTACACTCCCAAATGGATGGTTGTCACATCAATCAAGGCAGCCTTCACTTTAGGTTATCCTAGTCCAGGACACCAATGTGGGAGACCCGGATCTGCTCCCGACAGGAAAGATCGGACCTAGACACCAGAAGAAGATCAGATGGGGCTTCAGGGTACTTAAGGTGCAAGGTGAATGGAAACCCTAGCTCTAGTGTTTAGGTATTAGCAACTGGTGGAGGTGACCACTGTCTTGGGAAACGTAACTATGACAGGGTAAACAAGGACAGAGTTGGGACTATCTAGTACCTAGAAATCAGACTCACTGAAAGGTATTTGAGTTATCAGTAAATGTTGGTAAAGGGCAAAGGCTAAGAGCCTAAGGGCAGCGCTAGCTAGGAGATCCGTGCTTTGTGTGCATTGGGCAATGGAGTCAGCAGTAAACTAATGTTTCAGAAAACCCACGTGGGAGACACCTTGATCTACGAACCAGAAAGTAGTTGGTCCGGAAAAGCTAAGGTACAGGAAAACCAACTCAGTGGATGGCTAGTGCTAGGGCTTAGGAGGACAAATCTGCAGTTCTAGAGGCACCGAGAGGCTAATGGCTCAGTGTTGAGGAAGAAAAGAGGTCAGGGGGACCTGATCTACAAGCCCAAATCAGGAAAACAGCAGGAAAATCAGATCTAGAAAAGTCAAAATCTGATGATGGGGCTAGGAGGTTGAAAACTGATTTTTTCAGATCTAGGGCCAACCGAGAGGAACTAGCACAGCGTTGGGGGTGTTCTGGAATGCTTGGGCCCTGATGTATTAGTCTATCTTGTCAGATTTTAGAAAAGGTCACTTCCAGAAAAGTCTAGTTTTCAGTGAGGGTGCTAGGGCTATTTCAGTCAATTTTTCAGATCTAGGCCAAATGGCCAGGCGGTTGCACAACGTTGGGGTTGATTTAGGCTGTGTGGGATCTGATCTATCCTTCTGTGAAGTCAAAATTCAGAAAAACTCAAAACCTTAGCAGGTCAATTTTTCAGTGGGGGGTTATATAGTTTTCTGCTTAAAAATCAGATCTAGGTCAAACTGTGAGGAATTTGACCAACGTTTCAGTTGATTTGATGAAGGGGAGGCCCGATCTATGAAACCCAGAAATGGTTTGGCAAAAGATCGGACGGTTCCTTGATTAATTAATTTTTTAGGTTTTTAGTGTTTTAGGAGTTTTCAGAAAAAGAGTCGAATTTCAGCAAGGTACAATGGAATGAGATTTGAAAAGAAGAACTTACCTATTAGATCTTACCTGGAAAAGCTTGTAGAAGTCTGTAACAGTGACGATCTTTGCTATCCCGATCAATTCTGGAAGATCCCCGTGATTTCTATGTCATATGCAAGCTCCAAACCATCAAAGCGCCCCCTATCTTGCATGAGCAAACGTCAACCATATCAAATTTGCACATACAAAATAAAGAAACTGAATGCTACAAGACAGTAAAATGAAGTAATCATAGATCACAATGAAACTATTGAAAACCCCTTGATCCAAGACGAAGAGAACCGAGCGAGTTGAGGTCCCCCTACAAAAACGCTCCAGCCAAAACGCCCTCCTGTAGACAAAACAATGATAGCCTTGAAAAAGATAGATTTCACGAGAATTTCCACAATGCTAGGAAGCTGAAGACAAGCTAATCACCATTTGAGCACATCAAAAGCAAAGCAGATCCAGAAAAATTTCCATAGAAAAAGTCTTTCTATTATTCAGATCCAAGAGCCAAAGACCCCTTACAAATGAGAAGCTCTCTCCTTTAAATAGAAATGAGAGAACCTCAATCATAACCAAATCCTAACCACTTTCAAAACGAGTGGCTAAGATTAAAAGATGAAATGTTCTAATCAATGGTTGAGATTAGCTCAACATACAACACATGGATCAATATAACCATAATTTACCAAAGTGGACTTAAACCACCCAAATAAAGGTAACCCATTCAACAAGAAATAAATGAAAGCACATGGTGGGTACAAGGAGTGTTTGACTAACTCCCTTTGGGTGTCCCCATGGCACAATAAATAATATAACAATTTAATTCTTTGACTTTTGTGCCTCCTTGAGGAAATCGTGAGCCTCCAAAAAGAACTCCAGAAAATAATAAAAAATGCCCAAAAAATAGGTGTGGGCCCAATCAGGAGCTGCAACTGCTGGAGAAGGTGTGGAGGTCATCACTCTCATCATCATGACTCATCCCATGTCATTTCCTTGCCTCAGTAGGCCAAATCGATTTCTTCAATAGCCACTTAATCATTTTTTAATCTGCCTCGGGAAACGTGATCCTACCAAAACAGCCTCCTAGGGTGCCTGCGTTGTCAATCTGAGCCCACCAGGCTCTCTGGGATGGGGGTACAATGGTACAAACAAGTGGCTGAACCCCCCTATGCCCTTATAACACCCTAGGAGATCCAACTGAAACATGTCCCTTCTCAAAAATATCAATCTGTGAAGAAAAACTGCATCAAAAAGGCAAAGTGAGCCTGATCACATCTGTAAGTGCCTGGAACTGGAAATAAACTGCCTCATTGGACGTAGAGAGTCCCAAACCATCTAAGGTGTATTCTCATACCCCTCATAGGTCTCTATCTGATCATCTATGATACCCAATAAACAAGATAACCATCTTTGAATAATCAGACACCAATAATAACTCAGAATACATCCATCTGCTGTAAGTGTTAAAAGGTTAAACCATGCTCTACAACTCATTCAAGTAACAATCTCAACAAGTAGCATTCATTTCACTGGCGGTACATCAGCAAATACATATATATATATATATATATATATATAAGGCTTTATTTATTATTACTTAGACCTAGACTTTCAAGACTATACTCACTTCATAGCCGTAGTCAATTTGCCAGTGAAGGGTGAAAGGTGGAAATGACAAGGCTAAAGCAAAGGATGACTTACTACTCAACATCATGACACTTTGGACAAGGAAAGGGAAAACTCACTATAACCAATACTGGACAAACAACAACAGAAGGAATGGCAGTGCCTCACAGATGGATGAGTTGTTTAGAGAGTGCTTATTCAACTTAGGCATCATGTCTACATCAATCTTGATCCAAGTTCATTAGGACCACATTTTATTCCATGGCCTTTTTGGCATATATGACCCTTTTGGGACTTCACCAGTGCTTAAAAGCATAGCTAATCGTAGCTTTCATCTGGGACATATTTATTTTTAATAAGGTCAGCAATTTTTTGATATAGCATATTTTTAACCATTGCTTTTTAGACCTTTTCTTATACTCTTCAAGGAGTATTTTAGCACTTCAATGCTCTTGCCCTTTTTACATATGTTAAGAAACACAGTTTTCATTTTCAATTTCCATGGGCGCATATTCAATATTTCAATACAAGTAGTACATGAGCTTTCAGTTTTAGCCAACAACATCTCAAGTGACTAGGGGGAGTTCTGCACAGTGCCAAACATCGGGACAACCGACCAGAATGATTTAGGAATACTATCCAACTTACCAAAAGCAAGCTTTGTCACCAACTTAGAGCCGAGACACAATATAAACAGGGAGGCTTGTCCAACAAAGGTTCTAGCGGGGAAAAAAGGTCCTCCATGCCACAAGTTAAGAAGTCAGTTGGGTTGAAAATTAAACTGGAAGGTAATGGATGGGTGAAGACAATGAAATGATGGAGCCAACACTAGCAAGCCAAAACAATGGTGGGAATGACTACATCTATTCTCCCTAAGGAGGGCAAAACTAATGAGTATAGATCAAGAACTTCAAAGTCAGAGTAAGGACATCAATACATAGTATAAGATACAACCAAGTCCATATAATTATGACCGCCAGATCATGATACCACAAGTCAATACATGTCACAAGAATCAGTATAAGAGCAATAATAACCATAACACAATATAAAATGCTGAGTCATATCCATGCAATATAATCCATCTGAAACACCATCTATCCAATGAGAACGTACTGATATAACACTGGGCATCCACTACTACTCTGAAATAACATAAATGGCTACATCGGTCCTCAAATCTGAGTGTCCTGAGACTCAATCCTGACATGGGAGAGTTCAATAGTCCACAAATATAATCATGATCCATAAAAAATGCTCATCTCAGCATCTCATATGTAAAGAGATCTTGCTGAAAAGTATACTGTTTCTGAAAAATAGAATATGGTAGCCCGACTACTATATATGTGATAACAAATCTCACACAGGAGACACGGAGAAGATACTTATAGAGCAGTTCATCACATCACAAGGATGATGAGGAGAATTTTGCATTAGCAGCGAAGGGAAAGAAAAAGAAGAAGTTCAAGAAGGGTTCCAAGGATGGAGCCAAACAGTATGATGGGGAGAAGGACATGAGTAAAGTGAAATGCTTTGCATGTCAGAAGATGGGACACTATGCTGGACAGTGTCCAAACAAGAAGAAGAAGAAACAACAGACAACAGTTTCAGCAGAGATTGATGAGTTTGCTGCGAGATTTGAGAGAGACTTTTCTCTCTTTGCAGTTGTTAGCGTTGAGAGGGCATCTTCTATCACTAGCAGGGACATTCAGGGTCACATGGAACATTCCATGATTATTGGGCATTCGTTGAATGCTACCACTACTCCCTCCTCTTGGTACATTGATAATGGAGCTTTGAGTCACATGACAGGCGATCGAGACATGTTCACAGATATGTCAGAGACAGAGTTGGAGTTAGAGGTTGTTTTGGGAGATGACACAGTGGTGAGAGCAGTTGGGCATGGGACTGTCCGTTTTGAGAGGGAGTCCATGCAACCTATGTTTCTGAGGGATGTGTTGTATGCCCCTGGTTTGAAGAAGAACCTTGTTTCAATTTCCATGATTGAGGACAGAGGCTTTGGTGTATATGTCCTTGATGGGAAAGCTTACATCTTTCCCAAGGCAGCAGGTCCATCTGATTCACGTGCAATTGGAGTTAGATGTGGGAAACTGTACAAGCTTCTCTTCCAGCCACATCATGCACTGTCACACACTTAGAGCAACAGTGAGTTGTGTGAGTTATGGCACAAGAGGATGGCCCACTTTCACCATCCAGCTTTGAGGATGCTGAGAGAGATGACGAAAGGTATGCCAGAGTTTAGCACAGAGTCGAGTGGTGTTTGTAGAGGGTGTGCTTTGGGAAAGTACACCAAGATTGCTTTTCCGAGCAGTGATTCCAGATAAGAGGGAGTGCTTCAGTTGGTACATTCAGATTTGTGTGGTCCCATGTCATCTACCTCTTTGACAGGATATGACAGGATATGAGTATTATGTCACATTCATCGATGACTTTTCCAAGAAGACCTGGATCTATTTCCTTAGAAGCAAGAAATTAGAGGAAGTCTTGCTGATGTAGGAGCATAGACTACCTCAGTGAAGTCATTTATGACTTCACAAGGTCGAGGGAAACTTAAGGAGACCTAGGGTCTCACACTTATATAAATTGCTTTATTTTATAAAAAGATGAATAAATCTAGATAATGATACTCGATCCTTTCCATGTGTAACATATAGGGTTGAGTTGAAGTTTGTTGAGTATTTCTAGCAATGAGTCATTAGCAGAGTCATAAGTCTCGATCCTATCTTCATGGATTTGAGAAACAAAAATATATTTGTATTTAAACACAGTTAGCATACTTGGTAGATAGCTTGATTAGCTCAAGAGTTTGGATAGATTGGGAGCTTAGTTTAGCTCACAGAGCTTAGGATTGCTCGAAGAGGCTGGGAGGTTAGATCAAGAGGAAAAAGCTCAGAGCTTTAGACTTTTGGAGCATAGACAGCGAGAGGTCTCTATTTGTATTGATCTATCCATTGTATTTAGGTTCAGATGAAGGACCATTATGAAATAAAATCTTATGTTTGCATTTTTGGAAGAAATTCCCATTTGAATCATATCTTGTGACCACGCTGACTATATAGTTAGTTGAATGGAGAAATGTTTTGAGTATTGACAGGGTTTGCAGGTAGAATTCATTGATTTCGTACACATGGGTAAACCATCAGGTTCTACACAGTCAATCGACGAATGTTGTGCATCATCAAGTAGATCGACAACGAGGAGAGCTCTTGCTAACAAGCTTGCAAAGTAGACGGAGGAGATCAGAGGGTGCTAAAGATCAACGACTGTGAGCTATTTCCCTGGGAGAAATAGCGCGGACAAATAAAATCCTGACGGGCGCGATATTTGATGAAATTTGCCATATAATATTTGAGATCCACCATCGATTTGGATCCGATGGTTGACAGTTCATTTCACCAATGAACTAGGAGGTAAGTTAATTGCTGGAGATGGGAACGAAATCCTTATGAAATCCAATTCACCTTAGATTTGAAATCCTCTCTTTGTTGAGCGCCCGTGGGACATTGGCTGGGCATGGTTAAATTTAGCAGTTATGTTAAATTAGCATCGGACTAAATCAAGTATCAGTTCATTTAAAGACTGATACAAGTGGAGCCTGGCATCACTTGCTTCGGTTCCAAGAGTTCAAAGCTCTTGTGGAGAACCAGAAAGGAACGAAGATCAAGGTACTTCGGTTAGACAATGGGGGTTAGTATACTTCCCATGCATTCGATGAGTATTGTCGGCAGGAGGGGATCAAGAGGCAGTTGACAGTTCATTACACGCCACAACAGAATGGAGTGGTTGAAAGGAAGAACCGTTCGATAGTGGGTGCAGCTAGAGCAATGCTGCATGATCATAGTCTTCCTTTCTTTCTATGGGCAGAGGTCTGTAGCACTGTTGTTTATGTTTTGAACAGGAGTTCGCACCGTGCCTTGAGGTGCAAAACTCCTGAGGAGATGTTTACAGGGAAAGTGGCTGAGATAGGTCACTTTCGTATTTTTGGTTGCCTTACATACTCTCATGCCCCTTTTGAGAAGAGGACAAAGTTGGAGGCTACAGGTGAACGGGGTATCTTTGTTGGCTATGACGAGACTTCGAAGGCTTTTCGCATATACCTTCCTACGCAGAGGAAAGTTGTGGTGAGAAGGGAGGTGAAGTTTGAGGAGGAGAAAGCCTTCAGGAGGTCTCTAGATTCTGAGATGGGGGAACAGTAGAGTAATCCACAGGTGACAGTTCAGAGTTCAAGGAGTCAGAGCACATGGTCACTGGTTTCAGGAGTGACTTGGTCACAGGTTACAGGTTCATCAGTTTCAGGGGCTCAGTCCACAGGGACTTCTGGTACAGGGACAGGTTCACGGATCATAGGTTCACAGGTTACACCTTCAGGTGATTCGGGTACTCTTGGTATATGTTAAGGTTCACCAGGGACAAGTTCTCAGGTTGTTGGTACTTCTTCAAGGAGACAGGCGTTTGATGAGGAGGTAGAGGAGAGTCTGAGACAGGATGCTTCCTCCAGGAAGAGAAAGCCAAGTTGGCTTAAGGAGCTGATGAAGGAAGCAGAGGAGTCAGTTGGACCACCCAAGAGGGAGGTTAGAGAGAGCAGGGCACTTGCGAGATTTTCCAGCTATATGGCATAGGTGACTAGCTTGCATGACACCGTTCCTACCACTTATGAGGAGGCTTCTGTACACCAGGTTTGGAGAGATGGCATGATGGAAGAATACGATTCCATCATGAAGAATGGGGCATGAAAAGTGGTTTTGAGACTAGAGGGGAAGTCAATTGTGACTTCCAAGTGGCTTTACAAGATAAAGCATGCCGTAGATGGAAGCATTGAGAAGTTCAAAGCTCATTTTGTTGTGCATGGGTTCTCATAGGTAGAGGGAGTTGACTATGATGAGACCTTTGCACTAATGGCCAAATTTTCTTCGATCAGAGCAGTGATCTCCGTCGTGGCAGAGATGGGTTGGAAGATCCATCAGATGGATGTGAAGATCGCTTTTCTCAACGGTTTTCTACAGGAGGAGGTGTATCTGGAGTAGGCACAGGACTTTGAGGTGTATGAGAGAGATTCTCATGTTTGCAGGCTGAAGAAGGCCTTGTATGGTTTGAAGCAAGCCCCTCGGGCTTGGTATTCTAGGATCGATTCCTACCTGCTTTCGATTGGGTTTTAGAAAAGTGAAGCGGATCCCAACCTATACTACATTGTGGTTGGAGGTGTTCCACTTATTCTTCTGCTGTATGTTGATGACTTGTTCATTACTGGGGGAGAGCACCTGATTGATGCTTGCAAGAAGGATCTTGCTTCAGAGTTCGAGATGACTAACCTTGGGCTGATGCATTATTATTTGGGGATGGAGGCTTGGCAGGAGGATGGACATGTTTTCCTAGGGCAAGAATAATATGCTGCAGATGTTTTGAAGAGATTTCAGATGACTGATTGCAGACCCATGTCTACACCCATGATCACCAACTCGACAAAGTTTCGTGCTTATGAGGGAGAGTTAGTGGACCCTACTCTATATCGTCAACTTATTGGTTCGTTGATGTATCTGGTCAACACCAGACTAGATATGAGTTTTGCAGTGAACACTCTCAGTCGGTTCATGGTGGAGCCTAGGAGAGTGCATTGGACTGCTGCAAAACACATATTCAGATATCTAGCAAGTACAACTGATTATGGATTGGATTATAGGAGATTTGGTGGAGTGGGATTGGTTGGATTTATAGATTCAGATTGGGCAAGTAGTGTTTCGAACCGGAAGAACACTTTTGGTTGTTGCCTCAGCTTGGGTTCGACAGTTGTGTCATGGTTCAGTAGGAAGCAAAAGTCTGCGGCATTGAGTTTTGCTGAGGCTGAGTATATGGCAGCCGGTCAGGCTAGTTGTGAGGCTTTGTGGCTTTGCAAGCTAATGGTGGACTTATTTGATTAGGAGTTGAGTCGAAGAGTTATACATTGTGATAATTAGAGTTGCATCAAGCTCTTTGAGAATCCAATATTTCATGATAGGTTGAAGCATATAGAGATCAACTATCACTTTATCAGAGACTATGTTTAGAGAGTGATTGTTTAGTTGCAGTATGTTTCTACAGATGAGCAGGTGGATGACATTCTCACAAAGGCTTTAGGTAGAGGGAAGCATGTCTACTTCAGAGATAAGTTGGGAGTCGTGAAAAACACCTTCCTTGGTAAGAGGGAGTGTTGAAAAGTTACCTAGGAAGTATTTTTCCACCTAGACTTGCCTTGGGGTGGACAAGGACACTTTAAATTTGTGACTCCTAGTCAATTTACATTTAATGAAGTGAGAGGTGCTTTGTGTTAAAAATTGACTTTATTAAAAAGGCTAAGTCATGGTTTTCCTAAGTTCATATTTAAATAAAGTTAACTGAGTGATTAAATTAAAAGAGGTTGTTCTAACTTTATTAAATCACATGAAGTGCACTAAATGTCATTTAATTAATAATTAATGGAGCATTTAATGTGAATCCTTCATCTAATCTAATCTTGACCATTAGATTGAAAGAGGAAGTTAACATGAACAAAAAGGGCTAGAGAAAGGCAAATCTTATTCATTAGGATAATTTCCAAGAGATATTTTTGGAGAGAGGAAGTGTTATCACACAACTTGTAGTTGTCCCTAAAGGTATCCCATCTGGGACGGTAGAGGAGTTGGACAACTAAAGAGGTGACCTAGGAAGTGCAACGATCCCAATGCAAGCTGGGAGTCACGTCAATCGAGGCACTCTTCACTTTAGATTATGAAGAATCACAACCAAGGGGGAGACCCTATAGCCAATCAAAGAATATTAGCCAAAACAAAGGTTCCTAGGGGAGTGTGTAAATTTGAGTTACGGAAATCAATGCAAGCTTCGGTGAGACCAAGAGTTTAAGTATGGTTGAAGAGGCTTAAGATATTAGGAATGTTTCAACCAATGAATGAGTTAGGTCACCTATGAGGACCACTTCCTTAAAATGGGGAAATGATTCAAATGGGACCCACATGATCAAATTAGGGGTGATATGGTGCTAAGGGGTGTTTGATGATGTGGATCTATGGATCCAAGGTAAATTATACACACCAACATATGGGATCTTAGCATATGACACAATCCCCAAGGAGTGCGAATTTACCCAAGGAGACTAGTGCATTTAGATGTAGGGGCAAATGGAGTCCAAACTATGCCAAATTGTAAATCGGGGTAGTTGAGGAAATTTTCAAAGTGGGTTTAGGATGGGATGCCTAAAGAGAAACTAGATCTCCATAGATCAAGGTTGAAAGTGCATCACCCAATGACCCAAGTGGGGCACAACCCTCAAAATGAGGAATGGGGCCTACAAAGCAAACATCAAAGAAATGAAGCACTAGGGGTAGGTTATCAAGTGAGAGGAGTGCAAATCAAGTGGGATCTCACCTACCCAAGTCTTGGAACTGGCCAAACTCACCCAACCAAGGAGTGCGAACTCACCCTAGGAAGGCTAAGCGCCTTGGAAAATGTGTCAAATGAAGCCCGATTGCTACCAAACTGTAGATTTGAATTGTCGTGGATGCTATAGAGGTGGGTTCTTTTTATTATTCCGAAAGACAAGCTAGATTCAAGTAGATCCAGAAAACAATGAAAAATGAGGGTTTTAATCAATGGGGGTTTTGAGATCTAAGAGAATAGATGGATAGGATAGAAGAATTTCATACGTCATGGAACATACCTGGAAGATGAAGATGGAAGAGGCTTGTGACGAGGATTACTTCTCACAAAGATCAAATGGCAAACTTTGATGAGCCCTTCTTGCCAACGTTTTGCCTCTTTCAACCAAATCGATTTTCCTATTTCTGTCAATCAAGGACACAAAGATCAATCAATCAATCAAATGGGGTAAAATGGTAAAAACAAGTGGCTGGACCACTTCCTCCTCATACAACGCCCTAGGTGAACCAATCAAATAACCTTTCTGCTCTGACAGGCCACTTAGCGTGGCAAAAATGCACCAGAATGGTATACTGAGACAAATTATCACTGTAACTGCCCGGAACTGAAAATAAGCTGTCTCATTGGACTCAAGGAGCCCAAATCCATCTAAGGTGTATACTCATACACTCTACAGATCTCTGCATGATCATGTACCATATCTAATATGCCCAGACAGAGAAAATAATAGTCTGTAAATGACCAAATCATCAATAATATGACCCAGGCTAACATCAATCTGCTGCAAGTGTTAGAAGCTAAGATATGCTCTACAAATCATTCAAATAACAATTATAACAAGTAGTAATCATTTCACTGGCGGTCTACCAATCAAATATATAGAGTTTTGTTAATTAATTATAACTCAGACCAGAGTTTCAAACCATACTCACTTCATAGTTGTAATAATGTTGTTAGTGAAGGGTGAAGGCTAAAAATCAAATGGTTAGGCTAAAGGGTGACTACCGACTTAACACTGTGACACTTTGGATATGGAAAGGGGATACTCACTCTAGCATATGTCGGATCAACAACAACACAGGGGATGGCAGTGTCTCACAAATGGATAAGTTACGTTCAGAGGTGCTTATTCACCTTGAAAAATGCTGAAAATCCAAATCAAATACAAATGAAGCCAGGAATCGTTAGATATAACTTTTAAGAACCATTGCTTTTTGGGCCTTCGAGTTTCCATAGCCTTGATCCATGCATTTGTTACATGGATTTTTGTTCATTAGGCTTGCCTTGCATTCATGTATGTTCCAAAACACCACTTTTCATGAACGGGATTTTAACAAGAGATTCATGTCATATTTATACTGCAGAGCCAATTTAATTAGACTTGCCTTGCATTCATGTATGTTCAAAAACACTACTTTTTATGAATGGGATTTTTACAATACATATTCATTCCATTTCCATATACATTGTATTGATGGCAGCGCTATTTGTTTCAAGTTTAGCCAACACAACCTAGGCAACTCAGAGCCGAGACACAAATAAACATGGAAGCTTATCCAACAAAGAGGCTACAGTGGGGAGAAGTCCTCCATGCCACAAGTCAAGTAGCAGGTCGGGTTAGAAAGATAACTGGAAAGTAATGGATGGGTGGAGATAGTAAACAATGAGACCAACACTAGCAAGCCAAAGTATGGCGGGAATGATCACCTCTATTCTCCCTAAAGAGGGTAAAACCAATGAGTATGGGTCAAGAAATTCCAGGTCTAAGTAGGGACATACATACATAATATCAATACTTCCAAGTCCACATATTTATATGACCGCCAGATCATAACACTAGATGCTAAGACATGTCACAAGAATGAGTATAAAAGCAATAATATCCATAACACAATGTAAATAATCAATCTAAACCAACATTTATCCAATAATAAACTACTGATGCAACTCTGGGCATTACTGACTGCTCTGCAAATGGCTAAATGACTTCATCAGTCCTCAAATTTGAGTGTCCTGAGACTCGGTCATGTCATGGGAAAGTACTATAGTCCATCATCAAATAGTGATCCATCATAGATGCTCATCTTAGCATCTCATATGTAAGGGAACTGGCTGAAAAGTGTACTGGAATCTGAAAAATAGTATATGTTAGCTCGACTACTATATATGTGATAACATCTGGCAACAGCTGGGACACGTGCTTTGTTGAATAGAGCGCTTGAGAACCTCAAAATCTCTGGTCCTCGCACTCTGCTACTCGCATCCTTCATCCATCATTCTAGCTCTACAACAGCTACCAAAATGTCACCAACTACTTGTAAAATGTCCAGAGCTATAACAAATTCACAGACCGGTCGTTAGAACAGTGCGTAGGTAAATAAAGTACTAAAATTGAAATGCAGAAAATAAATCTAATCTATAACCAACTCAAAAGGAGTTTGATTTTATTGTGCAAGAAAGAAAACAAATACCCAGGACTACACTACGAGCTTCACAAAGCAAGCTTCAGGAAAAGACTAGCGGTGCTAGACTAAAAAGTTAAACTACTGCCCAAAAGAGGCTTATTCAGGTCCTACCTACTCTAACCAATTTAGACAAATGTTAAGTAAAATCATAAATCCAATGCAACCACTTGCTGAACGAATCTATTGAGCTTTCTTTACAGTTAATGATACAACAAGTCAAAGCTGGCTTGTAAGTAATATGAATGAAAATTGAAGCCATTATAACTTGTTGTTTGAAAATTAAAGAAGGATAAAGAGAAATGAAATCATGTCAGGGATGAGATTGATTGTTGCAAACTTCTTCCATCCATAGATCGATAGGATCATAAAATTTATGTAAGTTTAAATTTGATGAAAGAAAAGAATACGATACATGATTCATCCCTCCTAGGCCATCATTGTTTCCCTCATCTTTCTGGTTAGCACACTCAAATCATACTCACATTATGATCAATGTTGAAACAAAATAGGGACAAATTAGAGATCAATAAACCAGAAATTAAGATTAACCCCATTTGTTGTTTAAAAAATGAGAAAATATGGAATTGGTCTTTATAGAGCTTTTCAATCACCCAATCAAAGAAATTAGCAAAATTGAAAGCATTATGCACCAAGGATGAAAGGAGATGAAATGTTTTACCATTGACCACTTGGCACTTTCGAGACTCTGTATCGAAAATTTCGCAGGACACCATACAAAAAGACTTCAAAAGATGGGATGGGAGGGTGGATTGAAAAATTAAAACTTGATTTGCATCACCTAAAGGTGCTAACACCAATCTTGTATGCGATGTGGGACATTTATTAAAGAAATTGGCAAGATTAACACTAACCTCCCAAGAACTAGACTCACTATGATTAATCTCCTCAACCAAATCACCTTGACCAAAAATATGATGGGGAATAACAACAACATTACAAGAATCATTCCTTGGAGGCTCTTGATGACTATTTGGACATAGATTCCTACTCGAAAGATGTGACAAAGAACGCTTTATGTCAAGTTTGTTCACTAGTATATGATCATGATGTGTTTGTTCTTCTTTAGATTGTTCATTACATTCAACTAAGGATAAATGATTATCATCATTCATTTGATAAGGAAAAATATCGATATGTTCATTTCTAACTTCCTTATCATCCTCACAAACTTGGTCTTCAACCACAATATGACCATATGATTGCTCCTCAACAGAAATTTGATTAATTTCAACCTTTTCTTCTTCTACAAAGACATAACAAATTCTGAATCCGGATTCAAATAGCTTGAATATCGACTCAAATTATCGTCAATTAGGCAATGACTATGGAGTTGCTCTTTTAAAGGCTCTATAACGGACTCACAAATGGAAGGCTCAACTATAGATGTTTCTTGATGGTGATTGTTAGGTTCCCTTCCACGGATTAAATCCAAGACTTGCTATGTGACTGCTTCAGGTAATAATAACAGAGTATCTTGCATGATTTGATTGATATCCCTCTTAGTTTCAGCATGAGGTTTTGAAACATTATTCTCAAAGTACTATGTAACATTCTTTTGGATTGAAAGGCACGCTCATAATTTGGAACATTTCAGGAGAGGAATGATCCAATTGAGAAAGCAAATTGTCAATATACTGATCATCAACTGCACAATCATTGCTAGATTTACACTCTAAAGAATTATCAGTGTTCCAACTTCCTACCCCACTTATTTATTAACAGATTTGTGAACATGTCATACCCAGTGATGGATTCTAGTGCTAAATGATCAAACCATAGTTGAACATTCCCTCGCAAGGATTCTCCTAAGGCTCGCATATAAACATCTTCATTGTTTGCACCTCTAATTTCCATGTAATCCCAGAGAGTATCCAAATGACTTTCAACAGATATCCTTATTTCCATTAAACTGGGGCAACCTCCTAGTGTAATTGTTTGGCATAGAATGAGGTGCCCCTGGTATTTCAGAAAAGTCAAAAGGAGTCTGTTTGTCTTGTTTTTTAATAGCTTTGGTTACTTGGCTATAAGGCTTTGACTAGGATTGACTTCTAGGTTCATGTTGACTTACAAGTTTATCAGGGGTAGTCACGACAAAACTTGTATTACATTGATGAGGAGGATTACAAGTATTGTAGAAATCTTGACATTTGGGCTCATACTTATCATTATATTCATATGCATCCTCATACTGAAATTGTGAATTACGTTTGTTCTTTTTAAGCTTATTTGCACGTTCAGACAATTCATTTACAACTTGTGAAAAGTTAAGGAGAACGTCTGGGTTCATTTCTATAATTTTAAGATTCCTTAGTGGAGTCGCGTTGTGGAGTCGCCATGTGAGATAATACATGAACTCATCGAAAGATTTATCGTTGGGGAAGTATGATGCGAGCGAGAGACAAGTGAATGGAGAATTAGGCAAAGGAGAAATCATTTACTTAACTTAATTCGGATGTGATATGATTCAGATGATAAGAGTGAAGTACTACTCGTAGACACCATAAGTAAGCCTCTACCTCCCCGACAACGACGCCAAAATGTTGGCAAAGAGAACAGGAGTAGAGCTTAAAGATAAATGTCAAACCAAGGTAGGCCCCTACCTTCCCCGACAATGACGCCAAATGTTATAACCAAACTTGTAGTTGTCCTTATGAGGTGGATCCAAGATGGATGGGAAACCAAAGAGGTGAAACCAAGATAGCCTCGACTCCCAAATGGATGGTTGTCATGGCAATCGAGGCAATCTTCACTTGATGTTGTCTTAGCCCAAGACAACAATGGGGGAGACCCAGATCTACTCCTGACAAGAGAGATCAAACCAAGACACTAGATCAAATCAAATGAAATTGAAATATGTAAGGTGTAAGGTGAAGTAAACCCTAGATCTATGGATGAAGTCACAAGGTGAGTTATGGTTTGGATCAGGAGGTTTATGAGACTTGAAATTGATCCAAGGTTGAAATGCAACTGACTTATGAGTCTTACTACTAGATCCAGAATCAAGCTACCAACAAATGATGACAATATCCACTGCCTTGGGAACTGTGTCCAATGTAGGGAGTTTAAGATCAAGATTGGGGCTATCTAGTACCACCGGATTGACTTGACAAAAGGTACCAAGCCTCAAAGATAAGGTCAAAACTCAAGAGAAATTGGCCAATTGAGGGGTTGCACTAGGGTTTGGAGAGCAATGCCTTGGGATTTAGGCCCAATGTAGTCATCTAAGGAAAATGTCTTGGAGGACCCACTTAGGGTTTGACCCCATCTACAAAACCCAGAAATGGTTTGCCAAAAGATCAAGTGGTTTGATCTATAATATTTTTTGATTTTTTATATTTAGGTTTTAACAGTAAAATAAAGGTGCCAATGGATTGAGATCAAGTAAAGAAGAACTAATATGTGGATCTTACCTGGATGACCTTGTAGATGCCTTGATGGTGATGATCTACGTTGTTCCGATCAATTTGAGAAGATTTGGATGAAGCTTCTATGAAAATCGATTTGCCTAAGGAAGCCAATGCGCTCTCTCTCCTGCACAACTAACATCAACCATATCAGATTTGATGCATGAAGAGAAATGGACAAATGCTACAGAAAAATAACAAGATGAAACCATAGATAACAATGATACTAATGATAACCCCCTGATATAAGCGATGCCAAACAAGGGAGTTGAGGAAGCCCTGCAAAAATGCCCAAGTGAAGTCGCCCTCCTGTAGACAAAACAACGTTTCCACGAAAATATAGATTTCATCACAAATACTCAAATGCTAGGAAGCAATAGACTTTCCAATCACCATCGAAGAACACCGGATGCAAAGGAGACCCAAGAATTTCCACAAAATAGTTTTTCAATTATCAAGATTCCAGAAGCCAAAGAACTCTTTACAAAGAGAAGCTCTCTCCTTTAAATAGGATTGAGAGATACCAAAATCCTAACCACCTTTCAAATGGATGGCTAAGATTAAAAGATCAAAATGTTCTAATCAACGGTTGAGATGAGCTCAACATAAAGTACATGGATCAATACAATAATATAATATATCAATGGACCAAATCGCCTTAAGAGAGGGGATCCCACTCAATAAAAATGAATAAAGCTCATGGTGGGTCTAGGGGGTATTAACTAACGCCCCTAGTGTGTCTTGGTACAATATAGATAGAATATATTTTTAAATCCAAAATAGTGCCTCTTTAAAGAAATCGTGAGCCTCCAAAAGCTCCATAAAATCGTAAAATACACCGCAGAGATGGATGTGGGTCCATCCAAATGCTGAAACTGCTGGAGAAGGAGTGGAAGACATCACACTCATCATCAAAACTCATCCCATGTCATTTCCTTGCCTCAGTTGCCCAAATCGAATTCTTCAGTAGCCATTTTTGTCATTTTTAATCTGCCTCGGGAAATGTGACACTGCCCAAACTGCCATCCAGAGTGCCTGCGTTGTCAAACTGAGCCCACTAGGCTTTCTGGAAGGAGAGTAAAATGGTAAAAACATGTGGCTGGACCACCCCCTCCTCATACAACGCCCTATGTGAACCAATCAAATCACCTTCCTGCTCTGACATGCCACTCAGCATGGCAAAACTGCACTAGAATGGTATACTGAGACAAATCATCACTGTAACTTCCCGGAACTGAAAATAAGCTGTCTCATTGGACTCAGGGAGCCCAAATCCATTTAAGGTGTATACTCATACACCCTATAGATCTCTGCATGATCATGTACCATATCTAATATGCCCAGACAAAGAAAATAATAGTCTGTAAATGACCAGATCATCAATAATATGACCCAGGGTAACATCAATCTGCTGCAAGTGTCAGAAGCTAAGACATGCTCTAGAAATCATTCAAACAACAATTATAGCAAGTAGTAATCATTTCACTGGCAGTCTACCAACCAAATATATAGAGTTTTGTTAATTAATTATAACTACCAGACTTTCAAGACCATACTCACTTCATAGTTGTAATCATTTTGCTAGTGAAGGGTGAAGGTTGAGAATCAAATGGTTAGGCTAAAGGGTGACTATCAACTTGACATTGTGACACTTTGGATATGGAAAGGGGATACTCACTCTAGCATATGTCGGACAAGCAACAACACAGGGGATGGCAGTGTCTCACAAATGGATAAGTTACGTTCAGAGGTGCTTATTCACCTTGATAAATGCTCACAATCCAAATCAAATACAAATGAGGCTAGCAATCGTTAGATATAACTTTTAAGAACTATTGCTTTTTGGGCCTTCGAGTTTCCATAGCCTTGATCCATGCATTTGTTACACAGATTTTTGTTGATTAGGCTTGCCTTGCATTCATGTATGTTAGAAAACACTACTTTTCATGAGCGGGCTTTTAACAAGAGGTTCATGTCATATTTATACTTCAGAACCAATTTCATTAGGCTTGCGTTGCATTCATGTATGTTCAAAAACACTACTTTTCATGAATGGGCTTTTTACAAGATATTCATTCCATTTCCATATACATTGTATTGATGGCAACGCTATTTGTCTCAAGTTTAGCCAACACAACTTAGGCAAATAAGAGTTGAGACACAAATAAATAGGGAAGCTTATCCAACAAAGAGGCTACAGTGGAAAAAGTCCTCCATGCCACAAGTCAAGTAGTAGGTCGGGTTATAAACATAATTTGAAGGTAATGGATGGGTGGAGATAGTGAACAATGAGACCAACACTAGTAAACCAAAGTATGGTGGGAATGATCACCTCTATTGTCCTTAAGGAGGGTAAAACCAATGAGTATGGGTCAAGAACTTCCAGGTTTAAGTAGGGACATACATACATAATATCAATACATTCAAGTCCACATATTTATATGACCAACAGATCATGACACTAGATGGTAAGACATGTCACAAGAATGAGTATAAAAACAATATTAACCATAACACAATGTAAACAATCAATGTGAACCAACATCTGTCCAATGATAAACTACTGATGCAACTCTGGGCATTACTGACTGCTCTGCAAATGGCTAAATGACTTACATCAGTCCTCAAATCTGATTGTCCTTAGACCCAGTCATGGCATGGGAAAGTACTATAGTCCATCATCAAATAGTGATCCATCATAGATGCTCATCTTAGCATCTCATATGTAAGGGAACTGGCTGAAAAGTGTACTGGAACTAAATAATAGAATATGGTAGCCCGTCTACTATATATGTGATAACACAGGGTATGAACATGTGGTAAAAAAGTGAAAAAGGGCCTTGAAAGGCCTGAATGGACTTCTAAACTCTGAATTAGAACAAGTATTTATTCATCTTTGGCGGCTCACTTGAAAGTCCAACTAAGTGCAACTAAGGTGGTAATACCTCCTAAGGCCTAAACACAAAGACGACCATTCTAGCTTTGGAGGAAGCAAGTGAAAAACTCAAAGATTATAAGTTGTTTGTTCAACAACATATAATTAATAAGGAAAACAGACCTTGGAATACCCAGATTGATGTCTAAGTCCTAGGAAGCCAAGGCCTTTACAAAACACCCATGCTAGTATATTTTATTATAGCTTCACCGCAGGATATGAACATGTGGTAAAAATATAAAAAATGCTTTTAAAAGCTTGATGGACTTTAGGAACATGATAATGAACATATAATATTTTCAACTTTGCCCGCTCGCTTGAAAATGCAACTGAGTGCAATTGAGGTGGTAATGAATTGTTACTTTTAGCAATTGCCATTTTAAGTAGTTTTGATGATCTTTGAATGACTCTTTGATGCAAGAGAGTGATGATGATAAAATCTCAGCCCTTTAAGATTATGACCTTGATATTGATATAGAAGGGGAACTTATTAAAATCTTGTCATCATTAGCTCAAGAAGGCACAAATAAAGAGGGAGAACAAAATGATCACTATTAGGAACCATCCATATTTGAATCTCTCATTTGTGAATCCATTGAAGATCCTTCTAGAGCACAACTCCATAATCATCGCCTGGTTGATAATAATGTGGGTCAATGTTCAAGCCATACATATTTTAATTCAGAGCTTGATCTTATGCTTACAAAAGAAGAAAATGTTGAGAATAATATGGCTTCTTTTGAAGATAAATTGCATGATAGTTATGATATGATTGTCAGTGAACATCCTTGTCCTAATGGTATTAATAAATTTCCTTATTCAATCCTTCATCAGGATATGTTGGTTCAATTTATGGATACTGACCTTGTTTCAAATCTTGAAATCATTCCTCGAATCAAGAATGTTGACTTCATCAAATTTCAAAGTCAACCATTCCAAGTCATCTGGGAGAAAGTATATGTTTCAAAATTTTCAATCCACCCTCCCGTCCCAACTTTCCGAGTCTTGCAGTATGGGCATGTGTTCTAATCAAGCTATCCCTTTTGAGATTTTTAGTCGGGAGTCTAAACATTTTTGCACAATTGGAGAAAAGCGCTTCATTTTCCTTTTCAGCCATCTTGGGTAAATAACATTTTTCAATTCATCAATCTTTCTTACGGTTGGCTAGAGAGGGTATATAAAGATCACTTTCATTTTTTCTCCATTCTGGAACAACAAATGGGTGTAATTTCAATTTTAATTTCACTGCAAATCAATATGTTCCCATTTGATTTCTCCATTTTTCCTGGAGTAAATATAATTGAATGTCCTAGTAGGGTAGAGGAGAAAACAAAAAATGGTTTGAAGTGGCTGAATCATGAGTCATATTTCCTTCTTCCATCAAGGACGAACTCACATACCCTTTATGATCCTATCAGTATCTTGATGGATGAGTTTTTAGAAATTCAATTTCAGGCTTGGCATGATTTCATTCCACATTGTCTAGATCTTTCTTTGAATTTCAAACAACAAGTTAGAATGGTTTCAATTTTCATTTACATTACTTTTAAACAATCTCCGACTTGTTGGGTCATTAACTCTAAAGAAAGCTCCATGGATTCGTTCAGCAAGTGGTTGCATTGGATTTATGATTTTACATAACACTTGTCTAAATTGGTTAGAGTAGGGTAGGTAGGATTGAATAAGCTCTTTTGAGCAGTAGTTGAGTTTGTCTTTCTGTTTGATGCACGAGTCTTCTAGTTTTTGAGCATTTTCGGTATTTGTTTATCTTTTGCATTTAAATTGAGTAGATTATAATTTATATTTCAGCATTTTACTTTCAACATTTATTTCCTGTCACTTTGCTTCACGCATATATTTTTCCCATACACGCTGCTCCGGTTGTTCTTGCTTCCATGTGTGTAGGTCATAGGTAAATATTTGGAGAGGAAGCAGAATGCTGGATCCGTGAGGATATGCTGGATTGCTTGTTGCTGATGGTGCTGTAGACCAAAGATCTCTGAGGTTCTGAACCACTCTCTTCATTAGAGCACTCTTCCCAGCTGGAGCTAGATGTTATCACATATACATTTTCAACCAGGCTTCCATGATGCAACATGCATACTTGTCTCTTTTTCTATTTTGAGCTACTTTTACATGGGGTATCAACATGGATCTCTACAACTTCATTCCACTTCAGAGCCTTGTTCTTGATATTTTCCTTGCCTGGGCTGAGACTTAGGAATCCATTGAGATGATTTTGGTGATGATCTAGTTCATTTCAACATAGCAGTAGATCAGGACTTGGTACACACAGTTAGGGGATTATCAGTTGGAGTCAGGTAGGTATACATGGTGAGGTTAGGTATATTTCCTTGGTTTAGTTATTGCTCTGTGATGTATCTCGGACACCTGTACTTGTCATGTTAGGATGATCATAGTGACCTATGCAATAGGTTCTTTCTTGTTCTAACCTTTGTTATGATTGATCAAGGAATCCAATGTGAAGAATGTTGCCCATACCATGCTTAAACAAATGTAACCCTTAGCGCTAGGTTGGTACCATTACATTTCTGCCCGTCCATCCAGTTCATCCATGTTTGTTCTACCCCATGACTATGACTGATAGAGACCGGTGAGATTGAAGACCCCTTTCCCCATTTTGACCACTATGTGTGACTGACTCCATGTTGTTATGTGTCTCGGGCTATGAAGTATGTGTCTTGGCCAGTGTGGCTAGGTGTAGGATTGTCATCCTTAAGTCCTCAAAACAAGTGCTCCACCATAACAATGTTGTTAAACACTAAAGCATCGGAACGCATAAAAGCTATATCTAAAGGATGCAAGAATATAAAATGTTGAAAAAGGCAGTCAGTGGCCAAGAGATTGAGCACCCATTCCTTGCATAATCTAAGGCTTGGTTTGCCCTCTACAGGGGCATCAGGGAGAGGCGAACCCGTCGGGGCTATGGACTGCTCGCGGGCAGCGGGTAGCCTAGTCATTCAGTGGAGCCCAGAGGGCTTTCCAGGTCACCTGCTCTTGTAGGCTGGCTACAATCTTATAAAATTATGAAAGTCATTGAAAGGTTAATGGTCAAAGGATGAGCACTCACTCCTTGTATAGTGTTCGGCTCAATGGTCCCCATAGGGCCATAGGGTGAGACTAGTCAGGAAAGATTGGGTCTTTGTAAGTACTGGAGCCCAGAAGGCTTCTAGGGCACCTGCCTTTGAAGGTTGACCTATATTTGCAATAAAGTTGCAAAGGAAAACTTGCTAGAGTCTGAAGGGAAGCATACCCAAGTACTTCACCCATTTGTGAGATACCTCCATCCCCTATTGCTATCTGCCATACATGTGTCACCTTGGTAGAGTTTACTAGTTAGCAGTCAGATAGATCACTAAGTCAAAGTCAGTCAAAGTCATGTCCCTTGCCTTAACCTGGATCTTCCATCACCACCCATCTATAGCATAATTGGTTACACCTTGTAAGTATGGCATGGGCAAGCAGATTTCTAGAAGACTCTAAGATCTTTCAGAAGTAAAGGTATATTTTATTATTATTATGTTTGGTCACTATGATTATGAATAACTGATTTAAGTTGGGTTTTGATATACACCATTGGAGCATGGCTTACCTTGGAATGTTGCAGGATCATACTAGTACAATATCTCACCTTGGTTTTGGGTGCTTTGACTTGGTCAGCTCAGTTGACCAAGTCAATCACGTTTCCCAAGGCAATGACTCAAAAATACAACATGGTCTATATTTGTTCGAAACATGCCCAGGACCAATATTGTAGTTTTAGTTTTTAGAGTTTGGGCCCGGTTCTCCAAACAAGTGATTATTATCACTTAATTATGGGCAAAATGACCTATTTTTTATTCAGATGGCAGTATGTTTAGTTCTTCGGGAGAAAAGCAACGTTCCAGGGGGTATGAGTAGTCACTTATAGCATTCTTCTATGTCTCCAAATCATCTAGAGCAGTCAGTTTTCCCCAGTTCTTAGCCTGGAGTGAGTTATGATGGATTTATTAGTTTTCGGGGATTGTACCAGCAAAAAATGAACTAGAAATTCACTGAAAAAATCGATTTGGCCTCTTGGGTCAAGGAAATGGTGTGGAACTTTGACAGATGATGTTTCCTAGCATCCCGAACAGTCCTTCAGCAGCTTTCAGTCAGCAGATGTCCAAATTATTTAGTTATGGCTCAACCAATGAGGAAAACCCCCCCATGGGGCGCCCCCTCTAATTGGATATTGATGTATTTCATGATTATATCTTATGATTTGAAGTTGGAAAGGGGTCTAGGGTGAGTTAAGCCCCTAAGTGAACCCCCTCAGTGTATTGATGTATCACACTTATCTTATATTTTGAGTTTGACTTAGGATAGGCGTCCTTGAGCAAAGTGCACCCCCTTTGGTTGACTCAACCACTTGATCCATGTGATAAGTTATGTATTGATCTCCACTGTTGATGATCTTTTAATCTCAACTGTTGGATGATAAAGTTAGTTATGATTTGTGTCTCTCTCAAACTATTTAAGAGAGGTGACCCCCCATTGTAATTCATGAGCTTTGGCACAAGAATATCAATAAAGAGATTTTTTGCTTGGGATTATTGATCTATGTATCTTGTGGATATTCTGATTTCATGATTGGCATTGTTGTTCTTCCATATTGACTTCATTAAGTTAGCCCAGTTATGTCTACTTGAGCCTACATAACTGAGTTAAGTTTACTCGAGCCTACATAACTAGGTTAAATGTCAAGTGAACGAAAGAATATAAATAGAGTGAGGCGCCTCTCATTTGAGACACACACACTCACTTGTGTAGCGCATAAGGGAGAGAGAGAAAGAGCTATAGCTAGAGAAGGAGGAGGATCAGTTTTGGGTTTTACCTTTTATCTTCTGGGACATCTATATTGAGGAAGCTTTTGTTGGTTTTTTCCCATTAAGGTTTTCCCAGGATAAATATGTGTTGTTCTTGTGATATTGTTTCTTTCAGTGATCTTGTCTATCTGCTTTTATGAAATTGAAATTAAATGCTGATAATCTAGCTTAGCATATGGAATTCTAACAGGCCCAAGCCCAAGCAATCCATATTGAGGATCAGGATGTAGATGATGGCTTAGAGTCCGAGTTTGAGGCCATTGAGCCTGAGGATTCAGACGATTTCGATGATTAGATTGTTTATTCTTTGACTCTAGTCTTTTCTATAGGCCATTTAGAGCCTTTTTGTTGATGTATTTTGATTCAGACATGGATTGCACTCGATGTCAAGTGCCATTTTGGTTCTATGAACTCTTATTTGCTATATAATGAGAAACATTGCATATTTTGTGTATAATGGTTTGAACTCACATGGATGCACATGAATATTTAATTTTTTTTTTTGTGTATTTTATGTATTTTTGGTAGACCGGTTTTTTTCCTTGTTTTTGTCCAGCTCCGGTCTGGTTCCGGTTCTCGCGGTCGTCTGGTTTGTCCATTGGTTCGGTTTTTGTAGCCTTGACCCATACACCATATGTCCATAAAAAATGTACGTCAAAGGCCCTATCCATGTCAGAATAGTAATAATAATAATAATTATAATAATAAAACCCGTAAATGATGATAATCATGAGAATAACACAAACTATCATAATAAACCATCATTTGAGGCATGAATATGTCCAATGGACATTGATAGACCATAAATAATCATCATCCACAATCATCAGCCAAAACTCATCCCAGAAAATGCTACTGACTTGGTCAAACTAGGTTGATCGGTTTAAAAATGATCAAAATGATGACCCAAATGAAAACTCTGATACTGCAAAGTACAAAATGGATATGCATGCTCAATTATCTATGCTAGCAATAAGATTTAAGTACAAGTGGCTTCTACTTGCGATTATAAGCACAATATATATAAATAATATATCTAAATCCATGTAATTAGTTGCTTTGAACACGAACCTCTAGTGCATACTCATTTACAGCTTTGGCCATTTTGCTAGTCAAGGGTGAAGGTGAATAAAACAAGATATGGCCATGGGAAAGACTTAACATTTGAAACTGTAAGCATCTAGGCTGAAGGAAAAGGGGATTCACAAAACACATAAGCTGGTCTAGGTGAACAATAGGGAATGACATTGCCTCACATAGTGAAGTAAATATCGTCGATTTTTTGCGCCTCACATATTGAAGTAAATATCGTCGTTTTTTCGCGAAAAATCTGCAAAATCGCATTTTTTTCCTCAAGTCGATTTTTCGGCGAAAAAAAATTGTGATTTTTAAAAAATTGAATGTAGCGCGATTTTTTCGAAAAAGTCACGATTTTTTTTTATTTTCTGCGCAACAATGGAAAAAATCACAGGCTCAGAGGGATCCGCAGCATAAAAAGGGGAAAGTTTTTTTTTTTTTCTCATTTCACTTGCATTTTCTTGTTGGAGAAGGAGGGATAAGGGTAAGAGGAGACTAACAACCATTGTGGAGGCATCCAAACACCATTTTACATCACCATCAAGAATTTTTGTGGAGCAAGGGTTCAAGATTCCAACCAACCAAGTCAATCTTCCTCTCACAGGTATGTACATTGTATCCCATTGTTTTTTCTACCTTTTCCATGGATTGTTTGCATGTTTGCTTGCATTTTTTCTTGCATTTTTCTCTACATAGATTTTTTTAATTTTATTTTGACAATGATTTCCATGCCCATAAATATGAAAAACAGTCCCAATGTAAGTGATTTTTTCAATGGAACAACAAGCTTGTTTTCTTAGGTTTTTAGCCGCCCTCTTGTTCTCATTTTTCATGTCTAAAAATATAAATATAGAGGTCTAATTTTTTAAACAAAACTGCTGCTATTTTTTTCAAAAGGGTTTAATGTATTTTTTTTTGTGTTTTTTGTGCCTTAGGCTTTTGCATTTTGCCTCTTGAAAGTTGAGGCTGTCATTCCCTTTGCAATAATGCCAAAGAGTTCGGACCCTTCCTGGCAGTATGGTGAACCAGAGGATGGGACAAACAGGTAGAATTTGAAATGTAAATTGTGTGGGCATCACATGACGAGAGGGATTAGGAGGTTGAAGTACCATCTAGCTAAATTCCCCGAGGACTATGTTAGTCTATGTATTGGAGCGACCCCAGAGATCATGAGATTTGCACATGACTCAATCCATGAAAAGAACAAAAAGACCGATGAGATTCTAGCAAACAGAGCTGAGCTTGCAGATTTTGGCTTAACAAGAGGTTCAAGGGTATCAATGTCTACCAATGTCGGTGCGAGAAGTGGGAGGGGCTCCATTGATTCACTTATTGGGAGGGGGGGGTGTCCTCATCCCATTTTGTTGCACGAACAAGAGCTGGAAAAAAACCTTCTATTAGTTCAATTATAAAGAAAAGTGAAAAGGTACAAGTAGACAAGGTTATGGGGAGGTGTCTTTACTGGAGTAGCATACCTCTCACCATTGTCAGAAACAATCCATTTTGGCAGCATATGTGTGATGCCATTGTAGTAGTTGGCCCAGGGTATAAAAGTGCCACCTTTGAGGAGTTGTGAGGGCCAATCCTTTAAGTAGAAAAGGACATCAGTTCTAGATTGAAGGAGTTCAAGAAGTCATGGGAGACACTTTTTTCACAGGCATGTTTGATGGTTGGACAGATGGTAAGGGTAGAACCCTTATCAACTTTTCGGTACATTGTCCTAAAAGCACGATGTTTATTAAATCAATAGATGCATCAACATATGTAAAAGATGCAACACTCTTATGTGAGTTGATGGAGGGGTTCATATAGGATATCGGGGTGCACAATGCTGTGGAAATTATTACATATAATGCAACTAATTATGTGGCTGTTGGTAAGATGCTTATGGAGAGGCACTCCACTTTATTTTGGACTTCGTGCGTTGCTCATTGTATTGATTTGATGTTGGAGGATATGGGGAAAATTCTCTTCATCATGGAGGTGATTGATCAAGCTAGAAGCATCCCCAAATTCATATACAACCATGCTTTTGTTCTTAGCCTCATGAGGAGGCACACCAAAAACAGGGAGTTGAAGTGTCCTGCAATCACACGTTTTGCCAACACCTTCATTACGCTTCACTCTTTGCTTCAATGTTAGTTTCACTTGAAGCAAATGTTTGTTTGTGATGAGTGGCGTGATTGTGCATACAGTACGAGAGAGGATGGGATAAGTGTGTGCGGTGAGTGAACCTTTGGTAAAGGTTTCGAGACTTGTTGACGGTGAGAAGCCTGCAATGGGCTATTTGATTGAGGCAATGGATAGGGCCAAAGAAACCATCCGAAATTATTATGTGGGCAAGGGTACCCCTGGGCACAACAGGCACATGTTGTTGTGGGATTTGATTGATAGTCGATGGACCAGGATGCTTCATCGACCCATTCATGCAGCAACACTCTTCTTGAACCCTGCATTTGCCTAAAAATGCAATTTTGATTTTGATGACGAGGTGTTGGAAGGGCTCCTCACTTGTATTTAGAGGATGGCACTTGAATATGACACTCGTAATGCAATCAATCACGATATAGAAGTATATTGAGATGGTACTGTAGCATCTGGATTTGGTGATGCTATTCATGATAGGACCATTTTCATGCTAGGTATGTTATTGATTTATTAGAGTGTTTTAACTTTTAACTTTTATAATTTTATTTGAAAGTTGAACAGTTTGAACTTTGAAAGTTTGACCTATGATTTATCATTTAATTATTTCTTATTTCAGTTTTCCATTGCAATGAAATGTAATTTAGTTCTCTTTCATTCTTATTTGTTGTAGCTACTTGGTGGTGAACCTATGGTGTAAGGGCACCAAATTTACGAAAATTGGCCATTAGAATCCTAAGCCAAACTTGATTGCTTTGGGATGTGAGCGGAGTTGGAGTGTTTTTGAAAAGATACATGCAACGAAACACATGAGGTAATAATTTCAATAAAGCAATTGCATTTAATTTAATTTATGAATCTATGATCCTTTAACATATTATCATTTATTAACTTTCGAGTCTTTGACCATCCATAGCCCAAACTCATAAAATTTTGTATTATCCTCTTACAGGTTGGAGTTCACACGTCTCAATGACTTGGTGTACGTCCATTACAATCTTTTCCTGTGGATGAGACAGATAAAGAAAGAACTAGATGCCGATGCCATCTTCTTGGACAATATTGATTTATTGTCTAAGTGGAGGGGGGGAGATTGAGACTCCTATCATCGAGGAGTCACCTACATGGTTAGAGCCAAAGGAGGGGGAGCAACAACATGAGGAGGAGGAGCGATACAGAGATATCGTGGAGGGTGATGTGCTAGCATCGCCACTGCCTTATACACCCATTGATGCATCTAGCCCTCCATCCATCACTCAATGTCAGATATTAGATCATCACTCAATGTCAGATATTAGATCAGGGAGTAGGACCAAGACCTTCTTCTACTAGTGTTAGGGGCAAGCCTGACAAACAACCCATGATCTTTTCCCGTAAAAGGGGGTGAGGGCATTGATATTAGATAGCTAGCTGCTAGTTTTCCTCAGATACAGTTATATACGTGATGCCATTTTGTATTGGTTATCCACTTTTGAGTCCTTGATTGGACAACTATGAGGTTTTAGAATTCAGTATCACTATCGACTTTCATGTATCATTTAATATTTTGCATGAATACATGATATATATCAGTGCTTTCTCCATATTTATGCTCCAATGTGTTTATCTGATGTTGTTGCTTTACATGTTTAAAATTTTGAAAAAAAATGAATATATTTTGTATTTTTTAATGTTTTCCATGGTATGCCGATTTTTTCGCCGATGTTGCCGAAAAAATGTTTTCGGGACCCTTGCCGATTTTTTGTCGATGCTGATGTTTACTTCATTGGTCTCACAAATGGGTGGAATTATGAGAATGCTCCACTATGCTCTAGAAAAGAGACCTTTTAAAGCAGTTATTTGCACAACAAAGATGCTAGCTAACCTCTAAAGGTAGATGCCCCAGAGAGCCTTCTGTACTTCAAGAAAATGACAAACACATAACTCTGACAAACCAGTCTCACCCTATTGCCCTGAAGGGGCAAATGATCTGTACATTATATAATGAATGAGTGCTCATCCTTTGGCCATTAACTCTGTTAATATATTATTTTATTAACTAGCCATCCTCTAAGAGAAGGTGCCCTAAATAGCCTTGTAGGCCTCAGATAATGACTCGGTATGACCTTAATTGCCTGCCACCATCCATAGGTGCGATGGAGTGACCACCTTGTTACCCTTTGGGGGAAAACGACGTCACATCATACAATGGATGAGTGATCGTCTCTTGTTAATTGGATGACTTTATATTTCATTTGCAACAATGTTTAAAAAAACACCTTTGTTTTGCTGACTAGGCACCCATTTAGAATAAGCATTTGAGTTTCAACGCCTTAGTGTCTAAAGACACTTTTATGTGGTAAGACTACTTGTGTTCAAGACCTAGAGGAATACCTATTGAAAAGTTATCTAGGAAGTGTTTGTTCACTCATTTGTGCCTTGGGGTGGACAAAGACACTTTAAAAAATGGTCCCTAGCCTATATAAAATGTGAGAATGACTTTTTTAATAAAGTGACATTTTAATGAGTGTTCGAGTTATTAAAATTATTTAAAAGTGAATTTATGAGATTAAAAGGTGAGTGTGCATTAAATTCTCATTTAATATTTAAAAAGTGTTTTTAATGAGAAAATGAGATGGGCCCTTGATCTCATTTAGTTGGCTTTTAATCTAAATCATTGATTTGGAGATGGAAGTTACTCAAACAAAAAAGGCTCGGAAAAGGAAAATCTAGTTCATTGTTCACTTTCACAAAAGAGATTTTTGTAGAGGAGAGAGCAAGAAGAAGAAGACAAGGGTTTGAAGAGATTTCAAACCAGATGTTATCACATATATAGTAGCCTGGATACCATATTCTTTTTTTCATATTCAATACATTTTTTCAGCCAGAACTCCTACATATGAGATGCTGAGATGAACAGTTTTGATGGATCATTATGTTACTAGTGGACTATTGTACTCTCCCATGCCAGGACTGACTTTCAGGACACTCAGATTTGAGGACTGATGTAGTCATTTAGTCATTTATAGAGCAGTTTGTGATTCCTAGATTTGTATCAGTATTTTTTCATTGGACAGATGATGGTTCAGATGGATTATTTGCATGGTTACGACTCAGCTTATATATTGTGTTATGGTTATCATTGCTCTTATACTCATTTTTGTGACATGTATTAGCATTTAGTGTCATGATCTGGCGGTCATATAAATTTGTGGACTTGGATGTATCTATATTATGTATTTGATGTCCCTACTTAGACTTGGAAGTTCTTGATCTATACTCATTGGTTTTACTCTCCTTAGAGAGAATAGAGGTAGTCATTCCCACCATTTTTTGGCTTGCTAGTGTTGGTTTCATCTTTCGTTGTCTCCACCCATCCATTACCTTCCAGTTATGTTTCGACCCAACCTACTGCTTGACTTGTGGCATGGAAGACCTTTCCCCGCTAGAGCTTTTGTTGGACAAACCTCCCTGTTTATTTATGTCTCGGCTTTGAGTTACTTAGGATGTGTTTGCTTACCTGAAACAAGTAGCACTGCCATCAATACAATGTATTTGAAAATGAAATGAATATCTTGCAAAAAGCCCATTCATGAAAAGTAGTGTTTTTCAACATACATGAATGAAATGCTAGCTTAATGAAATTGGCTCTAAAAAATTATGTAATGAAATATCTTAAACATTCATGAAAAGTAGTGTTTTTCAACATACATGAATGCAAAGCCAAAATAATAAAAGTCTGCATATAAAAAATGCGTGGACCAAGGCTATGGAAAATCAAAGTCCCAAAAAGCAATGGTTCCTAAAAGTTCTATCTAAAGATTGCTGGCCTTACTTGTATTGAGTTGGATTGTGAGCATTTGTCATGGTGAGTAAGCGCCTCTGAAGTAGTTCATCCATTTGTGAGGCACTGCCATCCCTTTTGTTATTGTTTGTCCATATGGCTAAAATGTGTATTCCCTTTCCATATCCAAAGTGTCACAATGTTGAGTTGGTGGTCATCCTTTGTCCTAGCCTGGTAAATTTTAGCCTTCACCCTTCACTAGCAAATTGACTACAATTATGGAGTGAGTATGGTCTTGAATGTCTGATATGAGTTATGATTAATAAACGAACCCTATATATATTTATTTGATTGATGAACCGCCATTGAAGTGACTGCTACTTGTTATGATTGTTACTTAAATGATTTGTAGAGCATGTCTTAGCCTTTGAACACTTGCATCATATGGATGCCAGCGTGAGTTATATTGGTTAATTCGATCATTACGGGTTATTATTTTGTCTTTGGATATTGTTGATGATCAGGTAGAGGCCTGGAAAGGGTATGTGTATATACCCTAGATAGATTTGGACTCTCTGAGTCTAGTGAGACAACTTCTTTTCAGTTCTGGGCACTTGCAGAGATGATCAGGCTCATTTTACCTCTTCTGGTGCAGTTTTGCTTCACTGGAACTCATGTGTGAGTAGGGAGATGGTCTTATTGGATCTCCTAGGGCGTTGTATGGAGTATAGCGGGTGCATCCACTTGATTGTACCTTAGTAACCCCTTCCCAGAGAACCTGGTGGGCTCAATTGGACAACACCGACACCCTAGGAGGTTGTTTTGGCATGTTCACGTTTCTCGAGGCAGATTAAAAAATGATTAAATGGCTACTAAAAAAATCGATTTGGGCTACTGAGGCAACGAAATGGCATGGGATGAGTCATGATGATGAGAGTGATGTCCTCTAGACCTTCTCCAGCAGTTGCAGCACCAGATTGGGCCCACATCTATTTTTGGGGCATTTTTGTATTATTTTTTGGGGCTTTCGGGAGGCTCATGATTTCCTCAAGGAGGCACATATTCATAAATTTAAAAAATTATATTATTTTATTGTGCCATGGGGACACTCAGAGGGAATTAGTTAATACTCCATGGACCCACAATGTGCTTTATTTATATCTTGTTGAGTGGGATTTCCTCTCCTAGGGTGATTTAGACCACTTTTATATTATATTGTTATATTGATCCATGTATTATATGTTGAGCTCATCTCAACCATTGATTAGACATTTGTATCTTTTAATCTTAGTCACTGATTGAAAAAGTGGTTAGGATTTTGGTTCTCTCGTTCCTATTTAAAGGAGAGAGTTTCTCATTTGTAAGGGGTCTTTGGCTCTTGGATTTGAATAATAAAAAAACTTTTCTTGTGGATATTGTTGGATCTGCTTTGCATTTGGTGTTCTTAGATGGTGATTGGAAAGTCTTTTGCTTTCTATCATTCCGAAAATTGTTGCAAGATCTATATTTTTTTTGGGAATCTTTGTCTTGTCTACAGGAGGGCGACTTCAACTTGGGCGTTTTTGCAGGGGGACCTCAACTCGCTTGGATTGTCTTCGTTTTTTATCACGGGGTTTTCATTAGTGTCATTGCGATCTATGATTTCTTCTTGCTATTTTTCTGTAGCATTTAGCTTTTTTCTCATGTGGCAACAAATCTGATATGGTTGACGTTTGTTGTGCAGGAGAGAGGGCGCATTGACTCCTTGGGGCAAAACGTTGGACATAGAACTTGCTCAAAGCTTCTCAAATTGATCGGGATTGCAGGGATCATCATCATCAAGGCATCTACAAGGTTTTCCATGTAAGATCTGCAGGTTAGTCCCTTTCTTCCAAATCTCAATCCATCTTCCAAATCTCAATTCGTTGACATCTGCTTTTTTCATTTTACTGAAAATTCCATAATAATAAAAAAACCCAAAAATACTAAAAATTAGACCGCTTGATCTCTGGACAAACCACTGCTGGGTTTTGTACATCGAGTCTTCCCCTCACCATATCACCGTCAACGCTGATCTGAAAGTGACTGGTTTTCCCAAGATCTGAGAAATTGTCCTCCCAAACCTGAGCGCTCCTCACCATTTTTTTGACTTTTTCCAAGATTTGATTTTTCTGGCTAAATACCAACTTGGGTTTGCAAATCAGGTCATCCTCTCACCATTTCTCCTTCAATGCTGAGCTGGAAGTGTCTAGGTTGCCCTAATATGAGAAATTGACATCCCAAACCCTAGCGCTAGCCATCTTGTTGCTGGTTTTTCCCATGATCTGACTTTTCCAGCCAAATACCTTTTTGGGTTTATAGATCGGGCTATTTCCTAGGTGGTTTTCCCCCAATGCTGGGTAGATAGTGATTCCATTGCCCTGGATCTGACAGGCACTGATCTCCAAGCCTAGCGCTACCTGCTTTTTGGCCTTCTTTTCCTATAATCTGATTTTTCCTGGTGACTTGGGTACTTTGACTTTGTCATATCTTTCATCGAGTCTATCCATCGGTACTAGATAGCCCCAATCCTGTCCTTGACCTCCCTGCATGGTCACGTTTCCCAAGGCAGCGGATATCCTCACCTGTTGCTAGTACCTCAACCCTAGTTCTAGTATTTACCTTATATGTCACCTGTGTCCCAACTTGGATCGAACCTCTGACTTCCTAAACCATGATCCAAAGTCGTGGCTCACCTCGTGATATCATCCATAGATCTAGGTTTCCACTACCTTACACCTTACGTACCTCAAGTCCATTTGATCTGATCTAGTGTCTAGGTTGGATCTCTCCTGTCGGGAGTAGATCTGGGTCTCCCCCTTTGTTGTCTTGGGCTTAGATAATATAAAGTGAAGGTTGCTTCGATTGGTGTGACAACCATCCATTTGGGAGTCTAGGCAGTCTTGGTTCCACCTCCTTAGTTGCTTGTCTCTCTACCATCCATCTTGGATCCACCTCACATAGGAAACTACAAGGTTGGTGATAACACCAGAGACAGAGAGAGCATTAAATTTCTGGCACGCTTTCCGAAGAGAAAAGATCGAGATTGGGCACAATTTCCAAGGAGACCATACAACAGATTTCAAGGCAGTGTACAACACAAAAATTGAGGAGGATGGGCACTGAAATGGAGGCAGATTATAGGCAGTCTGTACAAGGTTTTCGAGAAAAAAAATTGAGAATTGTTTTTGGGAAAAGTACAGTCTGTACCGTATGGATCTGTACAGTCCGTACAGAAGTTCGTATAGTCCATCTGTACAGTTCTGTACAACACGTATTTCGAAAAATTTTCAGTAGGCCATTCAGTGATTGTTTGGTCTAGAAAAGTTTGTATCTTGGGATAAACTTTTTTTCTCCGTATGCTCATTATGATTGTTAAACTTGTACTTTAGGTTAATAGAAATAAAGTAAGCTTAGTTAGGTTACATACCATAAATAATAGAGTTATTATTAGGTTAGTCTATGTTACAATTAATAAAGTGGTTGTATGAGACTTGTAGTTTTGGACATTGTCTCCCCTTTATGTATTAACGCTCACCACATTGAATGATAATTGAAGTAACACAATTTTTCACTATTCGATCTTCATGACCTTTTGGTTTTGTGTATTTGCATTGTCCAACAATCTAGTGTTAACGGTTTACAAACAATAAAAAAATCATGTTGGTAAGAACAATCTTTGATGCCTTGGTAGATATTACTAAATAAATGTGCTATTGAGTGCAATGTACATGCCATTATATAGTATTAAATGTGTTGTCGTTAACTTATTAAGTTGTTAATTATGGGATTTATTACGTAGGTTTGAACTAGAAAGAGCTTCCTTTGGTAGAGTTGTCAAAAACTATTATCAACTTCGGATATGAAGAATGATTCGAATAGGTGCTTTGCTTGTAATAACACGCCAATCTTAATATTGAGATGACCATTCTTTGTGTGTTTGTCATTCTTGATGCCCTTTTCTGTTGATGGTTGAATGTCTACCTTGCTATATCTAATGCACAATATTTTTAGCAAAAGTTGAGTTGCTTGTACCTATAACTAAGTATTTATTTCGATTGTTAGCAATCTATTGAGTATCTATGAGGAAGACGTCTACTTTGCTAAAGTTATATTGCAAAGTTCTCTCTAGCCAGCATACCTCTTAGGTATTGCATTGTATGATGTGATTTCGAACAATTCTAGTACAACCGTATCTGGTTGTAATCAGGTAGCCTGTATCCGGGTTAAGGAGGAAAATGTTCCATCTTCGGAATAATAATATATAAATATAATAATTGAATTGATGATTCATTACAATGGATATGGCCGCCTTAAATATGGCTTGGCCATCAAATATTGAAGAGACACTTCTCTTCATAAACTATATTTAATATTATTAATTATGATTACTAATGATTACCTAATTATTTACTATTTTATTGTTGTAACATTACCTTCCCCTTAGGAAAGCTTTGTCCTCAAAGATTAGATTATTGTCGTCATCTATTCATTCTCGTTTTGTGTTGAAACAACGTCATTACTTCCTTTATGTATTTTGTTTTAGAACTTTGTATTAGGTATGTGTTTGGTCTTTGGGCGATAGTTTGTCAACTTCTCTTCACTTGTAACCTGAATTTCTACTCCATTCCGTATTATTGTTGTCCCATTTTCCATGTACATGAATACAAGGAATATTTTTGTGACTGGACATATCAAGCCTACAAAATGAAGGGTATTTATGGTCCTTCATTGGTGAAAAGTTTGCTATTGGATGTGTAATATTCATCATCGACCATTTTAATGCCATCTTTGTTCTTGGTTCAAGTTTTTTGTGATTGTGTTTATGTTCATACTTTGTTTTAGAAATAGCTTGTCCCACGATACTTAGGATGTCATCGTGTAATGTTTCCCTTTTATTATCCTTACAATTTATCTCAAGAAGGGATGTCTCTTGGGGCTTCTCATACTCGAAGTCGTCGTATAGTGTTACATTTAGGTTTCTCTAGGGTGGTAGAACATTTAAGGTAGAAGATGAATCTAAAATATCTAGTTTCCTTGACTTGAATTCCTTTGCATACTGTATATTATTATCAAATATATTATTGGTATTTTGGTCATCACTAAGATATTCTGTCTCCTTGTCTTGTTTATTGTTTTGATCGACTTTGTTACTCTCATTTCTGTTGACATATCGGTCCAACATAACTAAGCTATTGATATAGTTTGTACTAGACCTTAGTTTTTCTAATACTTCCATTATTGTATTCTGGTTCTGTGTCACGATGCTCATGTTCTGTGCCATGGTGCTTATGTTCTGTGTCATCGCGCTCATCTTGTCATCTAACTTTTTTTGTTTCTCGTTCGTGATGTCTAGTTTGTCATCAACTCTTCTTTCTAGTACTAGAACAACTTCATCTTTGATTTCTTTCTTAAGTGTTGCCTTGCTATTTTTCATTTCTTCGTTCCAATTTTTTTGGTTGGCGAAGAGGGCCTTGATGTCATTCCCCAATTTTTCGATTTGGTCTTTTAACTCCGTCGTCATGCTTCTTTGGTGTTGGGGTGAATAATTGGACCCGATTTTTGCTTTATATGGGGTGAATGTCGCTTAATATTCAATGGAAAAACAATAATAATAATATAATTATTATATTTTTAAATAATAATGCTATCATATATATTATTTATTATATTATATGCTAGGAAGGTGTTAATAAAAAATAATATATAATAATAATAATATTAGTATTATATAATTTATTTATTTTTACTAACTTTTTTTTTGGATGTGTTTGTAGGGCTGTCGTGGGAATTGAGAATGGAAGGATTGTTCGGGAGTGGGAGGATTGCAACTATGGGCAAGATGAGAAAACGAGGAGCGCAAGAAGGCAGGCGGAGGGGGGGAGAGGACACACGGAGGAGGAGGGGGGGAGAGGACACACGGAGGAGGAAAGGGAGAGGAATGAGAGCGGTGGGAGTATGATGGGATCGGTAGATGGTGGATGCGCAGTTCGCGAGGAGTGGAGT
This sequence comes from Pseudotsuga menziesii, assembly GCA_001517045.1. NCBI lineage: Eukaryota > Viridiplantae > Streptophyta > Pinopsida > Pinales > Pinaceae > Pseudotsuga > Pseudotsuga menziesii. The sequence continues at coordinate 442,446 of LPNX010354668.1, forward strand.
AGCGAGCAGGCAGCTGGCGGAAGGGAGAGGAGCGGAGGTGGTGGAGGTTGGGGCAGCGGTAGCAGCAGAGGGAGGGGATGAGGGGGTTGGAGGTGGTGGTGCGACGGTGGAGTGCATGAGGATGAGTGAGAGGGCGCAGATGGGGAGCGTGTAAATGGTGGTGCGTGAGATAGAGAAGGAAGATATGGAGTTTAGACCACATGAGGGATAAGGGACGAGCTGTGGGGAAGGATAGTGCAATGGGAGTGAATGGATATGACGTGACGGGACAGGTGCGATAATGAGTGGATGGAGGAAAAACAACAAGGTGAGGTGGGAGAGTGGAGTGCTTGGGAAGAGTGTGTAGGTAGATGGGAGGTGGAGTGAGGAGATAGGAAGACTGCGTGGGTGACTGCACAAGGAGAGATGAGTGCTGGGGGTGCGCAGTGTGGAATTTGGAAGGGAACGAAGGTTCGTGGAAGATGGACGGAATGGTTGAGAGGAGAGATGTGTGAGGGAAGGTGGCAGAGGATGAGTATGAGAGGAAGAGGAAGTGTGGGTTGGAGGGTTTGTGAGGAGCCGAATCCAAGCTCATAATAGGTGAATCCGCTCTGATACCAATTGGTACAACCGTATCTAGTTATTATCAGGTAGCCCGTATCCGGGTGAAGGAGGAAGATGTGCCATCTTCGGAATAATAATGTATAAATATAATAATTGAATTGATGATTCATTACAATGGTTATGGACGCCTTAAATATGGCTTGGCCATCAAATATTGAAGAGACACTTCTCTTCATAAACTATATTTAATATTATTAATTATGATTACTAATGATTACCTATTTATTTACTATTTTATTGTTTTATCAAATTCTTTACTTCTCTATTAGTTGATATTGACAACATTTGCAGTTGAAAATGGAATGTAGCTATTCAGGTAGAGTCATGCCTTACAAGATTACCATGTGCAGCATAATTGTGTAGCATCTTAATATGATCACCTGCATGTTAGGACTTATGTGTGGCATATGCTAAACCTCATCTAGTGTCGATTGTTCAAATGTTTTTATTTGTTAGTTAAATTTGTTCTTATAGCTTTGCTCAAGACCTTGTCTAGGATATGCATTTTATTTGACCAGTGACCACTTCTGGGTTTTAGAGACTAGAGCTGCTGTATTTGAATAACCAATGATCTTGTAAAGCCTTTGTGCTTAGTTCAGCTTGTGAACTTAAGGCCATTGGGATTCTTTATTTTTATGTAATTGAGCCATTACCAATTGTAGGATAATGTCGGAAGCAGTGCTCCAATCTATCACATGATCAGGCAACAATGCACCATACCTTTCACACCTAATGTTATCACCTAACCATGATTTCGCTTAGATGTTCACTTGCTTTTAAAGGGAAGATGACTTTTTTATTTTGATGGTAAACCCATAAAATCTTGACCCCACTCCATGCAATTGTAGTAGCTATGGGCGGGGTTGCTGGTTGTAAGGCAACTCAAATTATAGTAATTCTGGCCAACATTGCTGACAAGGATATTAACAAGTATGCAAATGATTATAATTGGCCCTATTTAGAAAGGATTGAAGGAACCCAAATGCATGAAGGCTACAATAAAAGCCACCACTAAAAATCTCCATACAAGGGAGGACGATACCTAGTTGAGGTCTGGACATAGGTCTTCTTTGCAACAACATCTTCAAGTTCACTAGACCACAGCCTGGTGGACTGAGTGTAGATGTGAATTGATTAGCTTGTCATCACATATTATTTCATGCTCTATCATCATTTGGGCATGGAAACACAAGCTTTCCATCTATCCTTGAGATCCATATAATTCACTTTGTCTGTAAAAATAATTATATGCTGTAAAATTTATGGTTTTCATTTCGATCAATGCATATAATACCTGTTGAACATAGAGCATTAAGCGAGTAGATCCTGTTTCAGAAGAATAAATTGTTTCGATTGAAGTTTGAAGTGTCTAATACTTCATACAAGGAAATAGAAGAAACATATTTCATTTTTAATGTTGTGGAATTATCTAGAAAATGTGGATGAATATTTTTTTCTTCTGATCTTGCTACCTATATTTCTTTTGTCTGTTCTAGTAATCTCTTCTTTGTATACTTGAATGCAAATTGGAAACGCTCAATCAAACTATAAGCTTGTGTCAGCAATGGTTTTTGTTCAATATGGTGGCTTTTGCCTCTCAAAAAATTCTCTTTGGAATTACATAGCTTTTAATATGAATTATTAAAATTTGACACAAACAATGCTTAAAAAATTCCATTTTCTTCATCAACAAAATAGTCACGTGCAATTGAGAATTTCTATCTTTTGTTTGTTGTGGACATGAGGTATGCCTATATTATATATGGAGTCTGAACATGCTTTAGGTATTGTCAATTGGTCTCATGCTACTGTTTCTTCAGGTCTTTTTATGTTGGAGATGCAGCTGGGAGAATCAACGACCACAGTGATGCAGATATTGGTTTTGCTAAGGTAATATTCAAAAGATTTTTATTTCTTGAGTCCTAGTGGAATTTATCCACTCAATGTACGTGCTTGAATGTCTTTTAAATTATTTGCAACTATTACTTGCACAGTTGCAAATAAGTTGTTGCATGCTTGAAGCTACCAAATTATTCCATTCATAAAGTGTGTCAATGTCACCTAAAGGTCCAATGCATATTGACACATCTTGTCATGATATTCTTGCTCCTATGCTTTATTTATGTCTTATTTTCTATTTCCTTTCCATGGTCTTATGTTATATGTATTTACTTGTAAACTTTTCATTTATCATTTGAGTAACTTGAGAGCTCCAATTGTTCCTCTAGAAAATAAAAAAGATAAAATGTTGAAATTGTTTAGAGATTCCCATTTCCACTTTCATTTTTCCTAATATGCTAGGTGGAGCTAATATTGCCTAGTAAAAGGGAAACACCATATTAAAAGCTAGGCTCATATTTTGGTGAAGTTTCAATCTATTTCCAGATCTTGACAATTATTTCACAATGATTTCAAGCATTCATTTCATCCCACAGTTTTCATTGCATAATTGCACATTGAACATTTCATCTTAAATTGCAGCAGAAACAAAGGATCATAGAAAGATAGCCATGCACAAGAGACACAAGAATTTTATCTTGGGAAACCCAATAGGGAGAAAACCCAACCAACTTTTGTTAGAAGAAACGAGTCCAATTCAACAATACCAATCATGAAGATAAAACTCTAGCACATAAGAGTGTGCCCCTCTTCCAAATAAACCCTAGCAAATCTATAGGGAGATGTAGTGAACCTCTAAGAAGAGATAAGAACCCTAAAAATTACTCCTTGTGATCTTCACTAGCCCTCCTTAAAAAGTGCGCCCTTGTGTAGCAGAGAAAATGTTGGATGACGAGTGAAAATGAATTGTTGGAGCACTTTATTTATATTCTTAAGTTCACTTGACTTTTTCATTGGTGGGGCCAACTTGTCTTCTTGTTGGGGCAGATTTGTTCATTCTTCTAGGGCGATTTGCCTTTTTGTCTTCAATCTTCATTGGGAGTTCTTCAATGTTATCTGGGACTTCTTCAATGGTTGACTTGACTTCTTGGTTATTCCTTCATCATGGAAAAGTTGTCCTTGTTGATGCTCCTGTCCTCACATGCACATCTATTCACACATAGAGCTCTAATGTTGATTTGACCCCTCTACGAAGTCTTGGACACTTTTAGAGCCTATGCCAAATTCAACATTATATTAGACTTTGTATATTCCATAGGGGGATGCAATCCCCTATCAAATAAACAAGTCAACTCATTCTAATATAGAAAGATCACTCTATCACGGAGCACTCCTTCACAGAGTATGCAATGTGACCTCTAGCCTTATTCACTCTTAGCCACTGAACATAACTAATCAAGGCTAAGCACCCCAAGGCTTATTTGCTCTTAGCCACTTCACATGACTAATCAAGGCTACGCCAAGGCCATTCTCTACTAGCCATTGATCAATTCACATGACCCCTTTGGGAGAATGTCTGTGAAACACTTGCTTGCTTCCTACTTTAGTATTGCTCTAATACCATGAAGAAAAATGGCATAAGGATGAAAAAGCTTGTTCATGCATCATGTCAAGCACTTTGAACAGCTAGGGCTTTAATTAGAACTTCATACACCAAACTTCGAAATTAAAACCACCATCCTAAAAGTCTTTCAAATACTGAAAACTAAGCAAGCACATAGAACACAGGTATTTTTGGTCAACCTAGACTGGGCAAAACTCCAACTTAGGGAAAAACCTGGAGACGAAATTTTTTCATCAAGAAGACTACTCAGAAAATTTCAATACAATGAATCTTTCCCTCAACCCTCACTGACAAAATTCCACAACACTGAAACAACAACACACTATATCTGTACTTGTAAAGTGTAGAATGTGCTTTATAGTTATTGGACTGTTTTGTTTGTTTGAATTTTTGTTCGAGTACTTTTGACATTCTATATCACCTACTCCCATTCCATGTAATAAAAATTTATACATTTGTTTATTTTTTATCACCTTGCTATACTTTTGGAGCTTGTTTTAACTTGGCAAATCTTGTGTTCCATTTTAGGATGTTGGTTTGAGGTTTCTTTTGCCTGAAGATTTTTTCGCTCCAGAAGCTTGAGAGTTGTCTTTCACTCGTTTGAAAGTGCACTATTTGGACCTGGAGATGCGACAGTGACCATTTGAGTTAACATCTCGATACTGTTGATCTTAGTTCCAATAGAATTGGAAATCACTAGCATGTCACTATCAAGAAGAATACTGTCAGATTTTCATCTCTGTTACAGAGATAGAGTTTTGTCTGCAAGAAGTGTTGAACAGTTTTTCCTCCTGCCATTGTCAGAAGGAAAACCTTTTTTTCTTTTTGAAACCAGAACATGGGAATGAAGGTTGTAATCACAACCATTTAAGTGCTTGGGTTGCTTTAAATTTATTTTGTGCAGCTGCACTACATTGAGTTGTTTCTAGGATCTGATGTTCAAGAAAAATTTATGTTTCTAAAATGATAATGACAATATTTTGATACGAAAAGGCAGATGTATTTCTTTATCATATATAGTATATCGCATCAAAATGGTCAGATGCCATTTCATTGCTGTTCAGATCTTGTTCCTGCCATCTTCAGTTTATAATGGTTTTGGGTTGCGGTGGTGCCTTTATAATATGCTAATTAAATGTATGCCATATAATAGTTTTTGATAAATCTGTTTTAAATTTTCTCTTATGAACTTCTTATGGTTGCAATTACTTTAATGGGCATTTGATTTAAAGTTTGGAGATTAGATTGTTAGATTCCATTGTCATGATAGAATGCTTGACAATAAAGTAGAGAACTCCAATTGTCTGTTATTATTAATTTCCTAATCGCTTTATCTACTACTGTTCTGTATCATAGGGGTTTGTATCTTGGACCAAAGGAATTAATAGTTAATGGGACAACCTGATCAACAACATTCATACATATTTGACACATAAATTATCTTGGAAACTCAATGGGAAAACCAACATTGTATGGGGTTTTTTTATTGCTTAGAAGATAAAGACATAGGGGTGAGCTATACAGAGAATTGGTGTATTGTTACTCATTGGCAAATACCAAATTGCAAATGGCCATGGCTCAGGCACACCTTTTCTGTTTGTGGACAGGACCCTTGACTCCTTTGTCCACCAATATTCAAGCAAGTTGCCATCTTTGAGCTCTCATTGCTGCTACTGACCTCCTACTTTATTTTTCCTCCTCTCTTGCCCCCAAGAATGAAGATCGTACCTTTGCACAACCTTCAATTTTTATTTGGCTGGCCTTGGAAGGTGAACCATCACAGTTGTTCGCTTCAACTTCTGAGGAAAATATGGACTTTTCTCACTTGTTTTGTTTTAAGAGTATCCAATTCGGATCACACCTCCCCATTGGGAGGCTTTTGATCCCCAAAAGATGGAACATGTAGGAGATGGAAGCAGATGGCCTCCACTTGCTTCTCCTTATCCACCACTCCATCATTGTACAAGGTTGCTTGTTGCTTTGCTTGTTTGCCCTGCTTTGTCGATAGAGGAGATATTCTCTCTCTTCCTTTATGTTATTTGATGAGGTAGGCCTTATTACCCTTGACTAAACGATATTTGTTTTCTCTCCTATAAAAGGTAGCATCCCTATCTCATAGGTATGGGCTGCCAAACATCACTTCTCATGCATCCAATGGTGCAACTACACATTCTACCTCATCAACATATGTAGCATTAATGGAAAACTTGATTTTACATCTACGAGTGACTCAACATATTTCCCTTGTAACCATGCTAGCAAACTTGGCTATACTAGATCATAAGTTTTCAACCCAAGCTTGTCAACCAATGCCTCAGAAGTCAGATTACATTGAGAACCATTATCAAATAGAGCAATTAACTTCCAGTTCTTCACTTGAACTTTGATATGGAATAGTGCATGTTTGTCTCCACTCACATTTGGTTGCTGCAGTGTGGTGCAAACTATGGCTTCATCCTTATCAAAGGTGCTTTCTACCACTTCTTTTGTCTCAGTAGTTGCCTTTGTCTTCCTCTTGAACTTATGCAACTTTGGATGCAACTACAATGAAGTTTCCAACATTTCTCATCTATGTTCCCATCCACATCGCAATTTTTACCATGCCTATGAGGATCCTCTTTCTTTTCGGCTGTGATTGCAAACTTCTTATCTTTTTTCTTGTTGGTTTATTCTTGGCCTTGGTGTTGCTATCCCTTATTGGAGTCCAACTCAATATAGAGAGCCTTCGTGCTCGCTTCATCTACGCTTTTCACACTAAGAAATTGCAATTGCTTTCGGATATGGCCAAATAGACCTCCAAGGTACTTCACCACAACTCTTGGCTCTTCTAAAGAGATGCTTATCCAAATGGCTTGCTTTCAGAATTCAGAAGTATACTCTTGCACTCCTAGTCCCCACTTTTGTTGAATGTATTGCCATTTCATGAGTTGCTTCTCTTCATAGCCAATGGGATAGAATTGTGACTTAAGTAGTACATTGAAGTCTTCCCATTTCATTGAAAAATTTGGAACCCCAACTTGGTTTCAAGTTTAGCTTCTCAGCATGTAGTTTAATGCCCAAACCCTAGCATGCATAATCATTTATAATTAAAATTTGACTTTTTACTTGAAACACATGGAATTCTTTCAAGATAAACAACTTGTAAAATTAAATGGCAGCTTACTTTTTCCTACTCATAAAATTTATGACAGCCAATACACATGAAATTTTGACTCAGTATTTTGACCAATGAGATTTAGGAAAAAACTCAAAGGGAAAACCTGTTTTCAGAGAGAATTTTATTTCTTAAAACAAAAACTCAAATTTACAATAGTACTTGTCTCAGTCTCAAAATACGTGCCAAAAACATTCTAAAAAACTGTTGTACAACCTCTTGATAGACTGGAATTTTCCTTGATTTTTGTGCATGTACGACTCACACGTGCAACTGTACCTTGTCGTTTTCCTCGAAAAATGTGCTTGATGTACGGTCTCACTTTCTTTAAATCTCAGTTTTCTCATCTTTTAAATAATAAATGAGACCTTATTACTCACCCACCTTTTTAATTCCCATAAAGTCACATTTAAAATGATTAATAACTCAAACTCACTTTTTAAAGTCACTTTATAAATATAAAGTCATTCTCATTTTAAAAATACTAGGGACTGCAAATTTTAAGTGTTTAGGTCCACCCCAAGGAATCACAAGGTGAACAAACACTTCATTGGTAAATTTCAATACTCCCTCTTATCGAGGAAGTTGTTCTTTATCACTCTCATCTTGTCTCTGAAATGAGTATGCTTCCCTCTTTCCAAAGACTTCGTGGGAATGTTAGCCACCTGTTCCTCAGTAGATATGTACTGCAACTCAACAACTCCCCTTTGAACATGAACTTTGATGAAGTGATATTTGATCTCTGTGTTTAGACCTGTCATGGAATATTGGATTCTCAGAGAGCCTGATCCAACTATGATTTATCATAGTATATAACTATGCGTCTCAACTCTTGATCAAACAAGTCAACTATTAACTTGCAAAGGCCAATGTCTCGCAACTAGCCTGATTGGCTACCATGTACTCATCTTCAACATAACTCAAAGCAACTGGCTTTTGCTTTATGTTGAACCACGACACTGCTGCGAGCCCAAACTAAAGCAACAACCAGAAGTGCTCTTCTGGTTCGATGCACTTCCTTTCCAATCCGAATCTGTGAAGCCAACCCAGCCCACTCCATCTGATCTCTTGTAGTCCATACCATAGTCTATTGTCCCATTAATATATCTCAAAACATGTTTTGCGGCTACCCGGTGCGCTCTCTTGGGCTACATCATGAACTGGATGAAAGTGTTCCCTGCAAAACATATATTTGGTCTGGTGTAAATCAGATACATCAACGAACCAATGAGTTGCCCATATAAAGTAGGATCAACCAACTCTCCCTCACAAGCATGAAGTTTCTTCCAGTTGGTGATCATGGGTGTGGACATCTGTCTGCAACCCTCCATCTAAATTATCTTCAAAACATCAGTTGCATATTTTCCTTGCCCTAGGAAAACATATCCATCCTTTTGCCATCCCTCCATACCCAAATAATAATGCATCGGCCCAAGGTCAGTCATCTCAAACTTTGAAGCAAGATCTCTCTTGCAAGCTGCAATTAGGTGCTCCTCCCCTGTGATAAACAAATCATCAACATATAACATAAGGATGAGTGAATAATCTCCAACCACAATGAAATATAGGTTGTGATCAACTTCACTCTTATGAAACCCAATCGCAGTATGCATGAGTCAGTCCTTGAATACCAACCTCAAGGAGCTTGCTTCAGCCCATATAAGGGCTTTTCAGCCTACATACATGTGAATCTCTCCCATGCAACTCAAAGTCCCGTGTCTGCTCTAGATACATCTCCTGTAGAAGACCATTCAAAAATGCGGTCTTCACATCCATCTGGTGGATCCTCCAACCGATCTCAGTAACTATGAATATCACTTATCTGATGGAAGAATAATGACCAACCGACGCAAGTCTTCTCATAGTCAACTCCCTCAACCTATGAGAACTCTCACGCCACAAATTGAGCCTTGTACTTCTTGATGCTTCCATTCGCAACATGCTTTATCTTGTACAACCACTTGGAAGTCACAACTAACATCCCTTCTGGCCGTGGAACAATCTTCCACACATCATTCTTCATGATGGAATTGTACTAGTCCATCATGGCATCTCTCCAAACTTGATGTGTGGTGGTCTCTTCAAAAGTAGAAGGCTCGAATTCACGCAAGCTATTCACCACTGCCATGTGGTTGGAAAACCTCTTGGTTGCCTTGCTCTCCCTGAACTCCCTCCTGTGTGGCCCCACAAACTCTTCAACTTCCTTCACAAGCTCTTTAAGCCAGCTTGGCTTTCTCTTCTTGGAAGTAGCTTCCTGTGGCAGACCCTCCTCTACATCCTCATCTAACAATCGTCTCCTTGAAGAAGTACCTTTGGTCTGAGATTTTGTGCCTAGTGAACCTGAACTTGAACCAAGTGATCTCGAATCACATGAAGGTGAAACTTGTGAACCTGTAATCTGAGAACCTGTTCTTGTAGGCAGTGCCTCTGAAATTGATGATCTTGATACCAGTCGACTAATCAAACTTGGACCTGTGACCTTGTACTTTTAGACGCTGTCACTTGTGGAGTAGAAACCTGCTGCTCCTCCATCTCAGACTTCCGAGATTTCCTAAAGGCTAGCTCCTCCTCAAATCTCACCTCCCTCCTAACTACAACTTTCCTTAGTGTAGGAAGCTATATGCAGAAGGACCTAAAGTCTCATCATACCCAACAAAGATGCCTTTCTCTACAGTATCCTGCAACTTTGTCCTCTTCTCAGAAGAGACATGTGAATATGTAAGCCATCTAAAAATGCAAAACTGGCCTATCTCAGGCTATTTCCAGTAAACATCTCATCAAGAGTTTTACTCCCCAATGCTTGTTGAGGATTCATGTTCTGAACATAAATAAAAGCACTACAGGCCTCAACCCATAAAAAGAAAGGAAGACTCTGGTCTTGTAGCATGGCTCTCGTTGGTCCCACTATCGCACGATTCTTCCTTTTTGCAACTCCATTTTGCTGTGGAGTGTAATGAACTGCCAACTGCCTCTTTATCTCCTCCTGTCTGCAATATTCATCAAACTCCTTGGAGGTCTACTCACCCCCATTGTCTGATCTGAGTACTCTGATCCTCCTTGTTTGGTTCTCCACAAGAGCTTTTAACTCTTGGAACCTCTTCAAGACTTCTTTTGATTTCCTGCTCCTTAGGAAGTAGATCCACGTCTTCTTAGAATAATCATCAATGAATGTGACGTAGTACTCACTTGTTAAAGAGGCAGATGACATGGGATCACATAAGCCTAAATAAATAAGATCAAGCACTCCCTTTGATCCAGTGTCATTGCTTGGAAAATCAGTGTTGGTGTACTTTCCCAAAGCACACCCCCTACACACACCACTCCACTCTTTGCTGAAATATGGAAAACCTATAGACATGTCTCTCAACATCCTCAATGTTGATGATGAAGATGGGCCATCATCCTGTGCCACAACTCGCACAACTCGTTGTTCCTGCCAGTATGTGTCAGTGCATGATGAGGTTGGAAGAGAAGCTTCTACACTTTCCCACATCTAACTCCGATGGCATATGAAACAGATGGTCATGTTACCTTGGGAAAGACTGCACTTTTCCATCTAGGACATATACTCCAAAACCCTTGTCCTCAATAGTGGAAGTTGAAATAAGGTTCTTCTTCATCCCAGGGACGTACAAGACATCCCTCATTGTCAGGGACTCCATAGATTCCCTCTCAAAATTGACAGTCCCACGCCCAATTGCTCTCACCACTGGATCATCCCCCAACACCACCTCCAGATCCAAGCTTGTTTCAGTCATCTCGAGGAACATGTCTCGAATACTTGTCATATGGCTCGAAGCCCTGCTGTCAATATACCACCGGGAAGTAGTGGTGGAAGCACTCAGTGTATTCCCAACTTTCATGCAATGCTCCGTTTGGTCTTCTATATCATCACTGGTGATAGATGATGTTGTCTCTATACAACCACCAACAAACAGAGAAAAATCTCTCTCAAATCTTGCAGCATACTCATCGATCTCAACTGCTGCTGCAAATTGTTGTTTCTTCTCCTTAATGGGGCATTGCCCAACATAGTGCCCAAACTTTTGACAAGCAAAAAATTTGACTTTTCTCATGTCCTTCTGCTCATTTGTCTGCTGCTTGGTCCCACCCTTGGCACTCTTCTTGAACTTCTTCTTCTTACCCTTTGTTGCTAAAGCCACATTCTCCTTTTCATTTTTGCTGTGAGATGTACTCCCTTGTACATACCCTCTACGGGTCTCCTCCTGTATGAAATCGTCTCAAAGGCGATCCCATGTGGGCATATGCTCACGAACCATCACCGAATCCACAAATTTAGCCCGTGGCTTTGTCATGCCATTCAGAGTTGTGCAAAGCAACTCAGCATCCAAAACTCTCTCCCCCACCGCTCCAAGCTTATCTCGAACCTGTGTAATCTTGGTGAGGTAAGAAACCATGTTCTCCCCCTTGTTCATCCGAGTACTCTTCAACTTCTCCCTAAACACCATTTTTTGATTTTCATTGGAACTCTGGTATAGTTTGGTCAAAGTTGTCCACATCTGAGGAGCATAATCTTTCTCAGATATATGTGGTGTGTCATGGTCTTTTATGGCATCAAGTATGATTATTTTTGTTTTAATGTCTCGTTTGTCAAATATGACCTTATCAAGTGCAACTGTAGGAATTGTGATTGGATTGATAGAGGTGTTGTTCGCTATGTCCCATAGTTCATTCTCCTGCAATATCAACACTATTCTAGCCTTCCATGAGATCAAATTGACTTCCCTTTCCAACCCATCTTCTAACATAAGTCTGGTAACCATCACTGCAAATCAGTTAAAGAACATTTTTCTTCACAAAACCCTGTTTTCCCTTATTTCTCCAAGTCTAAAATTTCTTTCTGAGTTTTAGTTTCAACCCTTCACTTTACTTTTGATACCATGAAAATTTTGGAACCCCAACCTGGTTTCAAGTTGAGTTTCTCAGCATGCAATTTAATGCCCAAACCCCAACATGCATAATCATTTATAATTAAAAATTTTGACTTTTTGCTTGAAACACATGTAATTTTTTAACATATACAACTCAAAATTAAATGGAAGCCTACTTTTCCCTACTCAGAAAATTTATGACAACCAATACCCATGAAAGTTTTACTTAGTATTTTGACCAATAAGGTCAAGGAAAAATCCTGAATGGAAAATATGTTTTTAGAGAGAATTTTATTTATCAAGACAAAAATTCAAATTTACAACATCAATACTTATCTCAGTATTTCATTTCAAAATATGTGCCAAAAATCATCCTAAAAAAATGTTGTACGATCTCGTAACGAACTGAAAGTTTAGTGCCTCGATTTTTGTGCTTATAAGAACCACACATGCGACTATACCTTGTTTTCTTCCTCGAAAAACGTTCCTATTGTACGATCTGCATGTAGCATTAATTGGGCCCCCTTCACCTCGAAAAGTGTGTCAAATAGTCTTAATTTTTATGCCTTGAAATATGTGCCTGATGTAGAGTATGAAGTTGTACGAATTGTTGTTGTACAGTTTTTCCTGGGAAAGTGTGTCCTCGGGTTTGAAATTTGTGTTCACACTCAGCCTGAAATTTTCAAGGGTTTCTCCTCTCTGAGTCTCTCGTTTCTCAAAATGATCAATTGTGAAAGTGAACAATGATACTCCCAATGCCTTTCCATACCCTTTTTGTTTGAGTAACCACCATTTGAAAATCATAGGCCGAGATTAAAACATGACAATATGAGATCTAGGGCTCATGTTAAATCTCACTTTTTTTATGAAAATCATTTAGTTCACTTTTTTATAATAAATGAGACTTTCTTACTCACCCACCTTTTTAATTCTCATAAAGTCGCATTTAAAATAATTAATAACTCAAACTCACTTTTTAAGGTCACTTTATAAATGTAAAGTCATGTCCACCCCAAGCATCACAATGTTATTATTCACTTCCTTGGTATCTTCAACATTCATAACCATGGGCTTCTTGCCTATTCTCAAGGCATCCGCATAGCTCTCCAACCACAACGTAACATGTCTTGTTTACTTCAAACATGCAAAATAAAATTGTTATGCTTGGATTTTATAAAGGCCAAAGTAAACATCTAATTTTATCAACCAACTACTCGAGACTTTAATGTTATTTTTACATCGTACATGTGTATTTCAAGTTTTGCTTCAACTTTAAAAGGGACATTGGAAAATGAAGAGAAATTGTGGATTTCACTCGAGTCTTTGGGTTACTTGCCTTATCTCTTTCTTGATCCGCCTTGTATTCTTCATGCTTAGTCTCCTCATTCTGCTTATGCCCACACGTGGAACAACACTCCAAATCTTGTTTGCAGGTTGAAGGGATACTCTACTACTTAAATGTGCCTGCACAACGTTTATACAACCTTTCATCTCTCATGCAAGATATCATGTTTGATTAGAAACTGTTAGAATTTGATAGCTGTAAAACCAAGATCACTAAAAGAAAGACAAATCGCATAAAAACAAAGTGTGGAGCTTGTTTAACCATGATGATAAGCAATCATATCCCAACCATAGACAAAGATGTCTCCCTTGGGCTCACACCTTCCAATTTGTTGCAGCTGCAACATTTTCCCAAAATTCCAAATTTTTTTATGACCCTCATTTTGCTTGGATTAGTTCGATTTTCTTTTTTGGGTTGGTCTAATAATGATTTCTCTGAATGATTGAATTGATTTACCACTTGTTTTGAGTCTCCCTCCAACACTTGAAGTAATCCACTGTTTGGTCAAGTTTTATCGCTACCTTTGAATGCATTGTTAGCATGTTCCAATCGGAATTTTGTTTGGTTGAAGCTTCCACCGTTGCGGAAGGACAATCGGTTTTGGCTTCGTTACTTTTCTACGATTTGATTGGTTTTAATCGGCTGCTTTTTCGTTATGCATCCGAACTCTTATCACTTCTTCTTCCGCAGTTGCGGATGGAAAACCGCTAACTCTCCCGATTACTGTTTGGCTTCCGACTTCCGCTTATGTATTCTCGTCGACCCCGTAAGTCTTGGGCTTCCGCCGTGGCGGCTGCGAAAGCTGTTTCGTTTTCGTCGTTGTGGTTGCCGAGGTCATTAACCTTCCGATGTTTAGCCGTTTGTTTCTCGATTCAGACTTTACTCCCGTTGCGGAGGGAGATATACTTACAGTTCCGCCGTTGCGGATAAAAGAAGTGCTAACCTGTGCCGATGTGTTAATAATTTTTCTTCTGAGTCAGACTTTTATCCCATTGTGGACGGATTTATTTTTTGCTGCTCCGCCGTTGCGGCTATCGTTTCACTATTGTCCCGACGGGTTAGTCTTCCAAGGTTCCGCTACGTATGTCTCCGCGGAGGGCTTAGCGCTTTGACCATCCGCTGTTGCGGAAGAGAGTATACTTTCAACCTACGATTCAAAAGCTCTCCGCCGTCCGATCTTTTGCTTGCCCGTTGTGGTTGACTATATATTGGGGGTCGAGGGGTTATTTTTCTATTGTTATTTTTCAACTGCCGTTTCGACTATCGCAAGCTGTCAAAATCGTGCTGTCGCTCGCTTGTGCCTGCCCGGTCCCCCGTTTTCGGTACACGCAGTCCAGGTGTCTTGACCGTGCAGCTCTACAGTCCTCTCCACGCCGGTCACACATCAGTGCCAGGTAGGCTCATATTTACCTCTCCCCATTCCGTTTGAGCATTTGATGAGGTTTTCCGCAGATAGGTTTTGGTTGTGGTCGTTTTTCTTCACCCCGTTAGCTACACACATATATAATAGAGGGGGGGGGTGGCATTATGACTATTAGCGCGAGCGTTTGACCCACGGAGTAGTATTTTTTCCGCGACTGTTTGTTTGCAACCTTGCGCGTAGTGAATGGGGGTTTGGTGCAGACGGCCATTACACCGTCTGCACCAAGCTACCCTGTGTGATGATGGTTTCGCAGGGGAAGGTTTTTGTGGTTTTCTTGTAGCATCTGGTGGCTTCCCCCTTTTGTTGTAGTTTTCATATTACCCGCATCTTCGAATAGCAAGCGTTTCGCCGCACTGTTCCACGCGCAGTCGCTTTTAAACCCTAACCGGTGGAGGGGATGTGTCACGGCTTTTAGTTTGTTAACCATAAATCACATGGGTAGTGGTTTTGTTAAAAGCTCCATTGAAGGCTTGCGTAGTTTTCCCCTATCTGTCCCGTGCAGCAAAATGATAATGGCCCCCACAGAGAGCGGAAGTTTTAGTCGTGTTAATGTAAATGTTTTTTCTGCGAACAGCATGAGTCTTCTTCAATTCTATGTAGATTTCCTTCTGGCTGGATTATATTGTTAGAATTGTTAGTATTGGGAAGTAGTGGTAGCTTGCACAGTTTACTGCATATAGCTAATTTTTATCATGCTAGAAATAGACTAAACACTGCACATTGGGTTTCAATAGTTCTGTTAGTTAAGCCATTTCAGTTTATACATGCGTATATTTGCTTCATTGACTGATTGCCATCATGTTAAACATAGAAGAAATGAAACACTGCCCATTGATGTCTACAAGTTTGTCACTCAACCAAAATGGCTTAATGTTACAATTTTGTGGCAGGAAGAGCTCACAATGTCAAAGAGACAAAAGAAGAAGGCCCCTGTGGTCGAGGAAGAGCCAGAAGTGGAAGTTGTCACTAAGACATAATACATATACGAAGACACTAAGTGCATTTCTGACGTTGAACCTGAATACCAGTGGGGGGAAATATATAGATTGATCACACGCAGAGAGGTTCCCGACATGGGACTGGAAGGAGAGTCTATATGCCAACATAGAAAGATCTTCACTGATGAAGATCGCCACTAGACCAGAGTTGTTCCCGTGCTCTGAAGTAATCGGTTGGATTCTGCCCAGAGCAGATGTCACAACAATGATTCTGGAAGATGTTAACAAACAGGGCTATGCTGCATACAGCCCTGGATATGTAGCTCTGGCCTACCACTTGCCAGAAGCCCAAGTGTTTTTGTCTGATGACTGGTTGAACAACATCAGAATGGACCTTGTAGAGACCATGAAAAGAATGATGTTGACTGGAAAGCATTTCAGAACCAGAGTAACAGGGGAATATGATACTGCAAGTTTAAGGACTCCATATAGATTCATAGCCTTGATGCTTAACAGAATCTTCGGAAGAGCTCATGGCAGGTTTTTCAAATTGGAATGGATACCCATCATTTTTTATGTTGCAACCCAGGGGACAATTTTCAACTGGGCCAACCTTGTCTCAAACAGTCTTTCTGCTTGCTTGGCCTCAGCCTTGGGAGGAGAATCCCAGAAAAGGTCTGAATTCTATATGAGTTCAATACTTATAGACTGTATATTGTGCAATCAGCGTTTCCCCGGCCTCAGGTGCATCTGGGACAGGGAAAGAATGCCTGTCTATTCTGCTTATAAACCACTATGGGCACACAAGTATCACAGCCATTATCAGGAAATCTGTGAGCACTTCATCATGCCCTTATACACACTCATTTTCCTGAAGGAGTGTGATTGTATGTCAGAGGAGGCACTGCAAGTAATCGAAGAATATGCAGATTATTTTTTGACTGAAGATGGCCTATACTTCAGGATGTTCGGAGGTTCAAAAACACCCTCCCTGCTGCCCAAATATGCTACTGACTACATCGTTCACAAGGAGGCAGTGAGGCAAGTCTTCTTGGATGGTATAGGGAACTTCCTTTTTTAGCATAAGAAGACTGCTTACCCTCCTTTGCCCTTCAAATTAGGAAGCTACAGGTTCACTAGGGTAAAGAAAGCGGATGAGTTCGTACAAGAACTGGAAATGTTTCATTTTGGCGAGATGCCTTTCCATAGAAATGACTCCCACGGAAAAGTTGCTGAACATTGTAAAGAAAACAATGTGCATTTTGAGTATACCCACCATTATGATAGGGAAGAATCTATCTTTCGAAATGCCCTGAACATGACAGCTTTGAGGAGAAGATTCAAGAAGAAAATCACCACCAAGGGTGGGAAGGGAGATGAACAAACAAAGGCTGAGGAAGAAGCAAAGAGAAGAAAAGAGGAAGCCCAGAGGTTGGCACAGGAAGCTGCAGGGTGGCTGCACAGCGAAGAGGAAGAGAAAAGAAGAGCTGCTCAAGAAGCAGCTGAGAAAGCAAAGGAAGCAGCTAAAGAAGCGGAAGAAGCAGCTAGAAAAGAAGAAGAAAAAGCGAAGAGGAAGCTCGATGAGGAGCTACAAAAGCAGGAAGCAGAAAGGCTGAAGCTGACACAAACAGAGACAGAACAGTCAGCCGCTGACACACCTGGAGGGCAAACCCAGGATACGGAAAACCCAGAAGGTCAGGACCCCCAAGTGCCTGCTGCCAGCACACCTATGGTCCCCTCACTCAAACTAATCCCTTTTGTGTAGAAAAAAGGAGAAGAAATCCCTGACTTCAATACTGTTTTCTACGACAGGGCAACAAAGAGGATAATGAAGAGAACAAAAAAAAGGGTTGAAACAGGAAGTATGCCTGGTAAAATGATAACGGATACGGCTGTTGTGTTAGGAACAAACCGAGATCCAAGATTCACCCTGAGAGCCGGGGCTGCCCTAATCAGTGCCTTAGAAGATAACATGGATAAGGTAATGACTGACTTGGAGCAGTCCAAGAAATCCTCTGCTCAGTTGAAGGATACATTGAGGAAAGAGATAGAGGAAGGAAATAGGTTGAAGCGAAATTATGAAGACTTGCAGAGGGAGATGAAGGATTTTGAAGCTGAATTGCAGGCCCTCCAGGTAGAGAGATATGTTAGAGAAACTACACAAGAATGCATAGAGAAAGTGCAGAAAGAATATCAAGAGCTGAAGATGGAGAAGGAACAGCTGCAGGGAAAGGTAGAAGAGCTTGAAGAGCAGCAAAAGATTATCTTGGAGGCTAGTGAGCTGCACACCCAGGAACGGGAAAAGAAACATCAAGAACAGATTGCCTCTCTAACAGCTGCTCTGGAGGAAGCAAGGGAACAACAGGTCAACCTCCAGCCATTCAAAGAGCATGTCTTGGCACAGAAGGCTAGGATGCTGCATCTACAGACTGCTATAGAGGAGGAGAGGTGCAAAGTTCTACAGTTAGATGGCCGCTTAGAAGAAATCATGGAAACCTCCTCTTACTTCGTGGACAGATCTCAGGACGTCCTTGAAGTCCTGACTGCAAGAATGGCAAGGCTAAAAAACAATGAAAAAAATCCAGCAGAACTACCAGCAAAGGATCAACAGGCCCTCAAGCGGGATTATGACTTAGTGGAATTTGCTGTCAACACCGCTGAGGATTTCAAGAAGGCCATTAAAAAGACAAAAGGAGCATGCACCGAGTTTTTCAGAAGACTTCTCATTACCTACAACCGGTGCCAGATAGAGGCCGAGCAGAGGCTTAATGCTTTCCCGGATCACAACGCCTTTGTGGAGCTGTTGCAGAAGAGATACCAGGAGGAGGAAGCTAAAGTACATCATATTAAAGCTCTGGATGAGCAGATCATGAGGAACGAAGTAGACCACTCAGCTGTCAGTGTGCAACTTTTAGATGATCAGCTTCGGTTGAGTGCAGCCAGGATTGAGGCAATAAAGAACCAGGCTGAGAAGTTTGAGATCAATATTCAGTTCTTGGAGCCTTGCGCCTTTGAAGGCATTGCTGCTGAAGCTTCGGCATGGAAGAAGTTTCTAGACACCCAAGTGGGACCCTCCTCGTGAAGGAGTGGTCACTTTTTGTATTTTGTAACAATTTTGTAAAAAATAGTTGAGAAAAGTAAAACGTTGGGAAACGAAGAGTTGGGAAGCCCAAAGGTTACCTTTGGGCAGCCCAACAGTCTCGCCCCTTTTTGTATAAATGTAGAAGGCGTAGAAAAAAAAGGGACTTTTTCCCAGTTAGACTGGAAAACGATATTGTAAGAAGAACTATTTCTCTTTGCAATAAAGAATTATGGTTTGCCTGTTGGACAAAGATGGGTGGAATTTCCAAATGTTATGCTGTGGATGGCGGAAAGATGAACTACTTTTCAGCTCTTGTCCATTAACCGTGAGATCGTTCTAACTCTTTGAATCTATGTTCTCGTTTAAATGATTTCTGGTTTATTTCATGGAATTACCACCATGAGTAATGTATGCTGTTCGTAAAACAATTGGCTATCTGATTGTTGAAATATCTTTAATCGTTCATGTGCTATAGGTAGGAATATCAGCTATCTGTAATTTCTGTTTATAAAACGTGAACAATACACATTACTCATAATTAAATTACAATCTGGCTCCCCGGGGATAGATAGATAGATAGATAGATAGATAGTTAGTTTATTTCATTGCTGCATATGTGATTTAGATGTTTGTGAGCCTAAGACGAGAGGTAAGAACCTGCGCATCATGTTGTGACAGCTCCTTGCATCCTTCATCACCCTGCATGGTTAGTTAGGCATATGCATATCATCCTTAAGTCAAAAATACAAAAAAAAAATACACGGTGGACCGGGCCGCAACCGGTAAAACCTTTGTTTTGTTACTTGACTTACGGTAGTCGGACCGCAAATCGGACGGATTCCCTATATCAAACAGTCAACGGGCTAGTTGGGAACGTTCACTGGAGAGAATCCCTTGCTGTTGTTGCCTGCGAATTTCCAGGCCTCAACACAATTGTTAGAACTTTAATGGTTATACATGATACTTAAACATTTAGATTCATAACATCATAACCATATGCAATAGGATCATTGACAGAAAGACAAGTACAACAACACGAAAAGAACACAGAGATTTATCCTAAGAAACCACAAGGGAGAAAACCCAACAACTTCTTTAGTATAGATTCTGTCTCTAAGACCAATGCCAACCAAGTTAAGATAAACCCCAAAGACAACAACAACTTCTCTCGTCCAACAAGCTTCTTCTTTTCTCTCATGCACAGTTGCTTGAGTGTGAGGTGTGTCCAAATGAGATGAGCACCCTCTTTATTTATACTCATCAAGTGAGTGACCAAATAACTTAACTGGGTCAGCCTGTTACTCTAAACAGGGTCGACTTACCTAGGGAGACTCAAAATAACATTTATATAATATCCTTGTGGGTACTATTGGCCTAACTTATAGTGGAAGGGTTACATTGATTCTTTCAAGTACATTTACATCACCAAGTACATCAATAACATCTCCTGAAATAGGTACACCAATAATACAATAAAAGTACAATAAGAATATCTGTCGGAGTTACATTATTCAACACTCCCTCTTAAAAAAGAAGTTATTATTCTGTCACGATCGACATCCCTAGACATCATCATTGGTTCTCGTCACTCGACACTGGACACCATCACTAAATATCAACTTTGGACATCATCATTGGATCGTGTCACCGGCCATCATCACTGGATCTCGTCGCTAGACATCATCACTTGATCTCATCATTGTTGCTGCAACTTGGTTCTCAGGCTATTGACTTGTGACATCTCTCGAATCTATACATCATCAGAAGTTCTACAGAGCCAACCCTTTTTCATGCTGGATGCAGGCCTAGATCCACTCTAGGACTTCAGCATCCTGGTAATTGATTAGGTGCCTCTTGGTAACTGACAAAGTACCTCAATTCTCAAAGAATGACTCCCAACCCTAGGTTGAGCTTCAGTCCCAGACCGAATCCACTTCTTGGTAACGGACTAGGTGCCTCTAGGACTTTTACCTATTTGTCGATATTTCAAAACTCCACAACATTCACATCCGGAGGCCTTTTCGCGCGAAATGAACGTTGCCAAAAACCTCTTGACGAGTTCTATGATCTATAATATTTTATTCACTATTTGAAGACTTTTATTTTAATCGAACTTTGAGATCCTCCTGGATTAAACCTTCCCATTGAGAAGCTTTTGGTCCACCAAAAGCATGAAATTATTCAGAAAATAGGTGAGGGCACATCTTCCTTACTCTTTTTGTATCTAGCCACTGTGCTTTGCTTGGGTGTGTTCCTTTTAGCCCCACACAAAGAAATTCCATGTCACCTCTTCGTGAAGATGTCACCTTCTTATCAAGTATAACATCTTCTTGAAGTTTGAGATATTTAGGAGCAAACTCGTCAACGAAAGGTACTTGAACCTGTTCATATTGGTCCACAATCATATGAGGCTTGTACAGTTTCAAGTTTTCCACATTAACAATGGAATACATTTGCATACAAAGAGGCAATTCTAACCGAAAAGCATTATTACCGACATTATCCAAAATTATAAAATGTATATACTTGATAGATTTCAACTTTCTACATTCACCTTGGAGTCAATCTTTGCTGATATGAAGCAATAATCGATTACCAATTTGGAAATGATGATCCACCCAATGCTTTCCATGTCTTTATTTATTCTTGTCTTGACTTGATTCTAACCATTCCTGCATTGTTTGATGAATCAACTGGATTTGCTAAAAAAACTTCAAACTTATTTATCCGCATCAACTTGTCCATGTTCCATTGACTCCTTCCCAAAAACAAAGTCTAAGGGATACTTAGGTAAATACCCAAAACATCTCTCAAATGGATACTTCTGTGTTTAAGAGTGTATGGCTGTGTTGCAGGCATGCTGAACATAATGCAACTGTTCATCCCAAAGCTTAGGATGCTTGACACGATACCCTCGAAGAAGATGTACAACGGTTCGGTTGACCACTTCAGTTTGTCTATCGGTTAGTGGATGAAATGTTGTGCATTTCTTCAACTTTGTGTCCATAAGTTCCCATAAAGATGACCAAATTTTCCCAAGCAAGTGGGAACCTTGATCATATATAATAGTAGTAGGTAGTCCAAAATGGACCCATACATTTTGAAAGAACAAATGAGAAGACATCTGAACTATGATCTGAGTTTTACAAGGCATTAGTATGCCCATTTTATTGAATCTATCCACAACAACATATAAATAACCATGTCCCTTTCTAGACAATGGTAACCCTCCTACAAAATCCATTGAAATGCTTTTCCATGGACGAGAAGGAATTGGAAGTGAAGTGTAAAAGCCTAACTTTATGTTATTTGGCTTACTTGTTGCACACATAACAAATCCTTTTACATATTTGGACACAGTATCATTCATTCAAGGACAATAACAAAACTTTTGGAATTGTGCTACGATTTTTCTTACTTCAAAATGCCCTAAAATGAGAGAAGTATGAGCTTCCTTTATCACATGCATTCTTTCACTTTGTGGAATACAGATTTTCTCAAGATGATACAACAACTTGCCATGTATATGATAATTCAATTCTTCATTTTGATAGCCTTGCCTTAGTGATTCATATACTTTTTAAAAGTCTTCATCCTTAGTATATTGTTCAACATAACTTGAATGCACCAAAGGACTTTGTTGAATGACAATAAAAGCATTTATTGGAGGCCTAGATAACATATTTGCAACTTTGTTATGAATTTGTTTCGTATACTTTATGACCAAATGAAATTGTTGAGAAAATCCATTCACTTGAAATTCCTTGATTTTTGTAGCTTAGTTTGTGATTGAAGATATTGTAGTGGTTGATGATCAGTTTGTATAATTCTTTCTTTACCCATTAGTTAATGTTTCCACTTCTCTACCCTTTGTACTAATGCATACAATTCTTTATCATAGGTATGATAGTTGATTATTGTTTACAGAATATTTCAGAATGATAACATAATTTTTTTTATGTTTCATTAAGACTACACCCATGGCATAACCACTAGCATCGGTTTCTATCTGAAATGGTTGTTGTAGATATGGCAGTGCAAGTACTAGAGTTGTGTTGATCTTTTCTTTCAGAGTATTGAAGGCCTTTTGTTCCTTTCCTTCCCATTGAAATACTTTGTTCATGCTTGTCAAAGCATGTAATGAGGAATATATAAAGGATACGTTTGCAATAAACTTCCTCCAGTATTGGGCTGCTCCTAAAAAGATTCCTACATCAGTTACATTATTTGGCTTAGGCCAATTTACAATGACCTCCACTTTAGAGGGATCAATTTTCATTTCACCACCCTGTTATCACCAACCTTGTAGTGTCCTATGTATGATGGATCCAGGATGGATGGTAGAGGGACAAGCAACTAAAGAGGTTGAACCAAGACTGCCTAGACTCCCAAATGGACAGTTGTCACGCCAATCAAGGAAATCGTTGCTTTATGTTATTTAAGTCTGAGACAACAAAGGAGGAGACCTATATTTACTCCCAACAGGGGATATTAGACCTAGACACCATATCAGATCGAGTAGGCTTGAGGTACGTAAGGTGTAAGGTAACTGAAGACCCTAGATCTATGGGAGATAATACTAAGTGGACTAGAGCTTTGGATGAGGGCTTCAGTTGTATGAGGGTTGATCCAAAGTGAAATACAAGTGACCTATAGGGGTATTACTAGATCTAGGGTTGAGGTACTAGCAACTGATGAAGATAACTGCTGCCTTGGGAAATGTAATTGAGACAGGGTGAGTAAGGACATAATTGGATTGTCTAGTACCAAAGGGATAGACTCAGTGAGAGATATGACAATGTCAGATTACCTAAGTCACCAAGGAGCAGTCAACTTTTAGGGGAAAGAGATCAAGAGTGGGCTAGTGCTAGGATTGGAGAGCAGTGTTTGTTGGGCCTTGGGAAATGGAGTCGGTATTTGAACAGCGTTAGATTGGACCCACTTGGGATATGCCTTGATCTATGGACCCAAGAAAGTGTTTGGCCCAGAAAATTCAGTTTGCAAGGGAAACCAATAGAAGGAGGTGTTGCCCACCTATTTCAACTAGGTGGCAACCTCATGTACATTGAAGATGTACATTCTGTGTAGTTTGTACCATGGAAAAATCCTAGGGATTTTTCACTCAGCAGGGCAATTTTGCCCCTTTTGTACACGAAATGTCCGCTTCCCTGCGTGGGATAATTAATGCAACTTTATATGTCATCATGGGTCATTCCTCTAAGGATGTCACCATGGACTTTATTATCAGGGAAGTCCTCTTCACCGAGTGTTTTTTTCCCCTTCCAGTTAATTTTGTTAATTAACAATTTTAATTGGTTGGGTTTTTCACTCACAAATCCTCCAAAGTGGTGAATTGGCATTCTGATAATCAAGCCCATGAGGTGGCTAAGGTTTCAAGTTGTTGTCCATGACCATGCTAGCCATATCTTGTAGTCTTGCGGAATTTCGTTAGGATTTTAATTTTAATTTTAATTTTTTTATTTTTCTTAATTAATTAACTTTACAATTTTGTGGTTAATTAATTAAGTTTTGATGTAATAATGTAATCTCTTGAACCTTGGCAGTTTGTAATAGGGGCTATGAATGCAAATGAAAATGCTATGACACCCCCTAAGCCATCGATTCAAGTCCCATGTCATTCTGATAAGGAGTTGGGATGTTATACCAATTTTGGTTAAGTCAAGGTATTTTTTCCTAGGAAATTAATTTAATTTCCAAGGATGAAAAATTAAATTATTTGATTTTGAAGGAAAAAATCATATAAGGCCATGGTAATTAAGTTTGGGAGGTGGCTAATCATAGTTAATTTTTATTTAAATAAACCTCTCCATGGTCAAAATAATTTTTTGAAGATTTCCCAAATGGAGTGCCCCTCTTGTCTTAATAAAAGATAAAAAATAAAGGATTTAAAGTAAAAGATTTAAATAAAAGATTAAAAAATAAAAAATAAGAATAAAAAATCAAAATTTGAGTCAAAGGAAGCCCCAGATAAAAATAAAATAAAATAAAGATTTAAAATAAAAATAAAAAAATAAAAATAAAAAATATAAGATTAAAAATAAAAAATAAAAAATTAAAATTAAAATAAAAGATAAAAATAAAAATACAAAACAAAGAAAAATAAAAGATAAAATAAAAAATTAAAAAAGATAAAAACAAAAAAGTAAAAGATTAAAAATGAAAGATAAAATAAAAAAATAAAAAAGATAAAAACAAAAAAAATAAAAAGATAAAAATAAAAAAAGTAAAAGATAAAATAAAAGATTAAAGATTAAAAATTAAAAATAAAAGATAAAAGATAAAAGATTATATAAAAGATTAAAAAATTAAAGATAAAATTAAAGATAAAAATTAAAATAATAAAAATTAAAATTTTAGTCAAAGGGGGCCCCGCTTGAGTCATGGAAACCCTAGATCTAAGGGTTAAGCTTTATTGTGACATGGATCTATCTTTTTGACCATTGATTTGAAAAGGCACCCTTGCTTATGATTGGTGGATGACTTGCAAAGTCAACAAACCTAGATCTAATGGTGGAGGAGAGCTAGAGTTTAGATCTATATTTTGGACCCTTGATTTAGGAGTGGGTTTGAGATCTTTTCAACTATAAAAGAGAGGCCCCTCCTCTCATTTTAGGAGGATTCTTTGGAGCATGGTTATGCTGCCAAAATACTCTCTTATCTCTTTCTTCTCTATTCTTCTCTCTCAAGCCCTAAGAGGCTCTTTTGTATCAAGCTTTGCCCTAGTTGGGCCATAATCAAGGAAAGTCTTTGGAGGGATATTGCTTTGTTGTTCCACATTCTTCATGGTCCATTGTTGAGGTAACTTGTATCTTATATTGTTTTGCATATTTGTATTAGTTTAGTTAGCTCTCCACAAAGTATTTTGTGGAGAGATTAGAGAGTAGAAGTATTATTACCCTCTTTTATGAATTGTTTAGCAAATTTCTTCAAAGTATTTTGTAGAGATTGTTAGATATTCATCACTAGGCTTACATTGCTTTTGCATATCTAATATTTGTTTACAGGTTTTACAAGCCAAGGGCATCTCTCCAAGGGTTTATTTTTTAAATCTGCATTTTCGGCCATTTCTCTTTCTCTCTCCTAAAACTGAGTTTTATTCACTGTATAGTGAATAAAACCCTTGTTTTAGGGCTTCCATCCATTATAGATTAGTTTAAAGTTTTAAATCTGCTGTTTATATGTCATTTTCAGCCAAAAAACGTTCATTTTTAACCACTAAAATTTCATTTTTCCAAAATTTCAAGTTCAGATTTTTCAGTAAATTTTCTGGGTTTTGTACTAATCTGTGCTAACTTTCTGATTTAGTTTTCTGCAGTAAATTTCAGCAAGTAAAGTTGCTGGTTTGTTGCAGGTTTATGCACAGAAGAGGGGGTTATGCTGCCCAAAATTGTCTAGAAAATCCCTAGAAAAGTTCTGGTCCAAAAGGGGCCCAAAAACCACATTTCTTCTCTCTTTTCTACAAAATTGTAAACCCCAAAAGAGAAGTTCTCTTTGGGGTATTCTCTAAAGCTTTGTAAATCTGTATATGAGTAGTGTAGAGGTAGCCTAGAACACTAGTTGCTTAGATTTATTTTTATGCAAGTTCATTTTCATTTACCCACCTTCCCTTAAGGGATTGAAGTGATGTTAGTTTAGTCATTTTTATTTCTGTTTACCCACCATTCTCTGTTACAGACCACCATCTTTGTGACATAGATTATTGTGTGGTTAGGATATAGTTTTAGCTAGTTTCATTTTCTTTTCAAGTTTTTTTAAAATCTAATTTTATTTCTGTCAAAGGAGTAACCATACAACCCACTGATCCGGTGTATCCTCTGCCCACTTGTCATCTCCCTTTAGGGACTTCAAGTTGGGTATGAAAAGCAGGAGAGGTGGGGGCTTAGCTTAATTAGAACAACATCTTTTTCTGCTACAAACTTTCACATTTGCTTTTCAGTCCAAGATCAAGTACCAGCATCTCCCATAAGGGATACCGCTTGGTTGATCTTGTTGATAGTATAAAATTAACCTTGCATGCTAATCACCAAGATTTAAAATTTACCCCTAAAATTAACCAACAACGAATTTATCCCTTGTTCCTCTACTCGGTTATCACCCTTCGAGGTACTGACGAGATACGACAAGGGGTAGAGGAGTTTAGTTTAATAGGCATCCATCTTGCTATTTTTTCGGTTAATTAAAAACAGTGACCTCGGAAGCTAGTTGGAGTAGTAGACCGTGGGGGGTCTCTAGGCGTTCTACGTCCTCCTTGTTGAGCACCGTGGCATTGGGGTTTGACCTGGGAGCTACGGGTGGGCTTTGCTCCCACTTTGTTGAGCGCACCAGCATTCCCTCTTTGACTTGAGGAATACTAGATTGGGGTAGTCACACCACCGATTCGAAAACTAGAACTTCAAGAGGAAAAACCTTAATAAAATCTACCTAAAATAAACCAAGAGACATTGCAAAACAGGTTCTATAACATTTCACTCCATTGTTGTAATTATTTCCTTTCAGTTGTTGTTGCATCTGTAAAGCAAACCTAATATTTTTCTAACTTGTGGATATTAGTTAATTGGTTTTTTTTTTTTTTTTGCTATTTATCTGAGCATTGTCATCTTCAAGTTTCATTCATAATATTACTTCTCTATTGTTTAATATTGTTCATATTGCTCAACTGTGATTATATTATTTTCATTTATCTTGACAATATTGTTCATAAGTTTTTCATAACTGTGTATATTGTTTATAGTTTGTTTTCATCTCATTGTTAGATAACTTAAACTGTGGGATAATTAACGTAGACTGCATCCATTGAAAGTTGCATTCTCTGACTCCATTACTTAGGCATTGGTTATATTAAAATGATTGACTGTCATTGAAATATTGCATCTTGCATTAGTTTGACTGTCATCTCTCAAAACCTTTGCCTCACACCTTAATAAGATCCCTTTAATTTATAATTAATTAATAAATCTGGAACTTAGTCTTCCGTAGGGACTTCCCCCCTTGGCTCTGTTGGGATCTTGCCTAAACGGAGGAGTTGTGGACTGTGGTGACAGTGGTCCCCAGCTCTCGCTTGTCTCCAATGACACACATAGCAGGTTGTGACTTTCCTGTTCCTTAAAGTGTGAATTAGGCGGCAACATGAGGGATAGCGCTAGGGTTTGGAGAGGCATATTTGCAGGTTTAGGACAATCAAGAGACTATCAGCTCAACGTTGGAGGAGAGATGAGATCAGAATGGCCTGATCTACAAACCCAAGTCAGAGAATTTCAGGAAAAAATCAGATTTGGAAAAGACAAAATCTGATGAGGGAAGCTAGGATGCTGAAAGTCAGTTTTTCAGATCTAGGGCTACCTGGCAAGAACTAGCTCATCGTTTGGGGTGTTTTGGAGTGAGGGATACCTGATTTACAAACCCCAAGTGATTATTTTCCGGAAAAAGTCAAATATGGAAAAGTCAAAATTTTAGTAGAGGCGCTGGGGTTTGAGCAGTCAAAAAGTCAGATCTAGGGAAAAACAGACACAATTTGGACAACGTTGAAGAGGATTTGGTGAGAGATGCATGATCTAAAAAACCTGACAGTGGTTTGTTCAAATATCAAGCGTTTCCCTGATTAAGTATTTTTTTGGATTTTTATTTTAGGAGTTTTTTCATAAAATTTGAAGAAAAGCAGGTACAATGGATTGAGATCTGAAAGAGAAGAGACAGACCTCTAGATCTTACCTGGAAATGCTTGTATATTCCTTGACGATGATGATCTCCGCCATATCAATCAATTTTGGAAAATCTGAACGAGTTCTAGGACCAACGTTATGCTCCAAGTGACCAATGCGCCCCTTATCCTGCACAAACAAATGTCAACAATATCAGATTTGCTGTATCATGAAAGAAAAACTAGATATACAAAAAAGTGACAAGATGTAATCATAGATCACAATGAAGCTAATGAAAACCCCCTGATACAAGACAAAGACAATCCGAGCGAGTTGAGGTCCTCCTGCAAAAATGCTCCAGCTAAAAATGACCTCCTGTAGACAAGACAATGATCCCGAAAAAATATATAGATCTCACACAATATTCCGAATGCTAGGAAGAAAGAGACTTTCCAATCACCACTGAAGAATATCAGATGCAAAGCAGATCCATAAAATATCCACTAAAAAATCTTTCTATTATTCAGATTCAAGAGCCAAAGACCCCCTACAAATGAGAAGCTCTCTTCTTTAAATAGGAACAAGAGAACCAAAATCCTAACCACTTTCAAAATGGGAGGCTATGATTAAAAGATAAAATATTCTAATCAATGGTTGAGATGAGCTCAACATACAATACATGGATCAATATAACCATAAACTACCAAAGTGGACTAAATCACCCATAAAGAGGGTACCCCACTCAACAAGAAATAAATGAAGCACATGATGGGTCCATGGAGTGTTAAATAACTCCCTCTTGGTGTCCCATGACATACAAAAAAATATAATATTTTAATTTTTTGACTTTGTGTCTCCTTGAGGAAAGGGTGAGCCTCCCAAAAGCACTAGAAAATAATATAAAAATGCCCAAAAAATAGGTGTGGGCCCAATCAGGTACTGCAACTGTTGGAGAAGGTGCGGATGACATCACACTCATCATCATGACTCATCCCATATCATTTTCTTGCCTCAGTATCCCAAATCAATTCCTTCAGTAGTCATTTAATCATTTTTAATATGCCTCGGGGAACGTGAACCCGCCAAAACAACTTCCTAGGGTGCCTGCGTTGTCGAACTGATCCCACCAAGCTCTTCGGGATAGGGGTACTATGGTACAATCAAGTGGTTGCGCCCCCTATTCTCCATACAACGCCATAGGAGATCCCAATAAAACATCTCCCTGCTCAGACACATCATCCTATGAAGCAAAACTGCATCAGAAAGGTAAACTGAGCCTGATCATCTCTTCAAGTGCCCGTAATTGAAAAATAAGCTATATCACTAGAGTCGAAGAGTCCAAATGCATCTAAGGTGCATACTCATACCCCTACTAGGTCTCTGCCTGATCATCAACAATATCCAATAGACAATATAATCACCTATAAATGACTAGATACCAATAATATAACTCAGGCTACCATCCATCAGTTGCAAGTGTTACAAGGATAAGACATGCTCTACAAATCATTTAAGTAACGTTTATAACAAGTAGTAGTCACCTCACTAGTGGTACATCAACCAAATACATATATAGGGTTTTATTTATTATTACTCAGAGTAGACTTTCAGGACTATACTCACTTCATAGTTGTAGTAAATTTGCTAGTGAAGGGTGAAGGCTGAAATTGACAAGGTTAGGGTAAAGGATGACTTACCAACTTAACATCATGATACTTTGGATATGCGAAGGGAATACTCACTATAACCATATGTTGGACAAAAAATAACACAGGGAATGGCAGTGCCTTACAAATGGTTGAGTTGTTCAGAGCATAGTTACATATATCGTGTCGACGAATATATCGCCGGGGGTCCGGAATGAAACTTATCGGCAGCAACGGCGAAAATATCGAAAAATATCGGCAAATGTCGTTTTGCATTAAGAAATACAAAAATAAACATTTTTTTTCAATTTTTTTGACATCTAAAGCAACAACAACATCAAATAAACACATTTCCACATAAATATTAAAATACAACTCATATATAAGATGCATAATATGTCAAATGGTGGATCATGATCAAATATCGAGTTCGACTGTAAAAGGATAGAAAATGAAAGTAAATGAGAATGTCACTTTTACTTTAAGAATTTAATATTACCATTTATTACTTTAAGAATTTAATATATTTAGTTTTAATAACACTGCCAAAAACTTAACCCATGAATTTTTTTTCAAATTTCTTGTAAATTTTTTTAGCAGGGCGATATTTTCCAAAATCTCCCGATATATTCCCAATATATCGCGACATATTGAATATATCGCGATATATTCAAAATATTTTTTTCAAATTTCTTGCAAATTTTTTTAGCAAGGCGATATTTTCCAAAATGTCCCGATATATTCCCAATATATCGCGACATATTGAATATATCGCGATATATTCAAAATATCGAAAATATCGCGATTTTTTAGTGGCGATATATCGCCAAGGGGAATGCCTCGCGATATATCGCGATATCGCCGATATATGTAACTATGGTTCAGAGAGTGCTTATTCAACTTAGGCATCATGTATACATCAAGTTTGATGTAGGTTCATTATGAACATCAATTTTATATCCATGGCCTTTTTGGCCTATATGTCCTTTTGGGGACTTCACCAGTGCTTAAAAGCACAACTAACTGCAACATTCATCTAGGACATATTCAAATTTATAAGGTCAACAATATTTGGATATAGCATATATTTAACCATTTCTTTTGGGACCTTTTCTTATACCCTTTACGGAGTATTTTAGCATTTCATTGCTCTTTCCCTTTGCTTGTATATGTTAAGAAACACATTTTAGAATTTACATTTTCCATGGGTGTAGATATAAACATTTCCAATATAAGTAGTACACGAGCTTTCAGTTTTAGCCAACAACATCTCAAGTGACTAGGGGGAGTTCTGCATAGTGCCAAACATTGGGACAACTGACCAAAATGATTTAGGCATACAATCTAACTCACCAAAGGCAATTTCTGTCATCAACTCAGAGCCAAGACACACTATAAACTGGGAGGTTTGTCCAACAAAGGTTCTAGCGGGGAAATGGTCCTCCATGCCATTAGTCAAGTAGTAAGTTGGGTTAAAAAAAAACTTAAGGGTAATGGACGGATGGAGATAGTGAAATATGAATCCAACACTAGCAAGCTAAATAATGGTGGGAATGACTACCTCTATTCTCCCCAATGAGGGTAAAACCAATGAATATAGATCAGAAACTTCCAAGTCTAATTAGGGACACCAATACATAATACAAATACATCCAAGTATATGACACTAAATGCTAGTATATGTCACAAAGATGAGTATAAGAGCAATGCTAACCATAACACAATAAAATAAATACTGAGTCATAATCATGCAAATAATCCATCTGAACCATCATCTATCCAATGAGAAAGCACTGGTATAAATCTGGGCATCAATAATTGCTCTGTAAATGATTAAATGGCTACATCAGTCCTCAAATTTGAGTGTCTCGAGACTTAGTCCTGACATGGGAGAGTACAATAGTCCATGAATAAAACAATGATCCGTCAAAACTACTCATCTCAGCATCTCATATGTAATGGATTTGGCTGAAAAATGTACTGTATCCGTCAAACACCCACATGCATCTCCTTAATGATGGTCTTAGATTCCTTCACATTGACACATTTCAGAATTATTCCATCGGGGTTCCTCCAACCCATACCATCTTGAGTTAGTATGTACCTTTCCACCCTCAACCTTATGGCTCTCCTTTGATGATCTACCAAATAATCAGGGCAAGACAGATTTCTTAGAAAGTAGATAATATCCTTATACCATTCATGGTCTCCATCGATATGCAGAAGATGAGAATCCTGCTCACTAGAGAGATTAATTGTATGGCTATTGCTCTTCTCAGTTAATAATTGAGCCAAACCTTGACCCTTCATAATTTTAATGGGTTTGATCTCTAAGTCATACTCTTGGATCTGTGAAATCCAATCCCCTCTAATACCTATACCATGTGCTTGTGACAAGACGTCCTTAACTGCTTGATATGGTACAAAGGCTTTGATCTTGGATTACCCTATGTAAGTTCTGAAATGCTTTAGGGATTTGACTAGAGCGTAGGCTTGCTTTTCTGTAGTGGTGTACTTTAATTCAACATCTCTCAAGTTTTTACTCATAAAAGCTATAGGTTGTTCATGGTTTTCATTATTCTTTTGTAACAGAACTCCAGCAATGGTATCCTCAGAAGCGTATGAATATATCATAAATTCTTTGCTGTAATCAAGGAAAGCTAAAACATGAGCAGTTTAAATGGATTTCTTTAGCTTAGCAAATGATGTTTCACAGGTTTTATCCCAAACAAATTTCGCATCTTTCTTAAGAAGAGTGTTAAGAGGCTTGGCCAACTTGGCTAAGTTCGGTGTAAATCTTCGGGCAAAGTTTTTTTTTCCAAAGAAGGATTGCAAAGAAGAAACATTATGAGCTGCCACAATAGTATCAATTTCTTGGGCGCGCTCAGGATCTATCTTGATACCTTCTTTAGACACAATGTGCCCCAACAACCTTCCTTGATCAATTCTGAAAGTGGACTTTTTGGGATTTAAAGACATACGAAACTTCCTGCACCAATCAAACACCTTCTTTAAATGTTTCACATGATCATCTCTCTCTTTGGAGAAAACGGTTAAGTCATCTTGATAGATAACGATAATCCTTCCAATGAGATCATTGAATGCTTGATCCATAGCCCTTTGAAAAGTTGAGCCAACGTTTAATAATCCGAAAGACATTCTTATGTACTCAAAAGTTCCCCATGGAGTTGTAAAGGTCGTTTTTTCTCTATCCTCCTTTTTTATCCTTACCTGATTGTATCATGAGAAACCATCTAACATTGACAGCATACCCGCGCCTGTAACGCTTTGCAGTAGATTCTCCATGTTTGGAAAAGGGTAGTTATATTTAAGAGACGCTTCGTTTAGATTTATAAAATCTATGCATATCCTGATTCCACCACTCTTCTTTCTCACAATCACCGGGTTAGATACCGAAGTTGCGTGTTGGACTGGTCAAATGATTCCAACAGCTAGCATTTTTTCAAGTTCCTCTTTTATCAATGGAGCTATCTTGGGATTAATATTTCACAACTTTTTCCTATAGGGTTTTTCTCCTTCATTCAAAGGGATAGTATGCTCAATGATGGCAGGATCAAAATTCTTGAGATCATTGTAAGTTCAAGAAAAAACATCCTTGTACTCCCTAATTAGATTTTCGATGGCTTTCCTTTCCTTTGGGGAGGCATTCTTTCCAATTTTAATCATCGTAGGAGACATTGAGCTTCCAATGTTAATCTCGATGACCTCATCTGCTGGTTTAGCTCTTTTACACCGATATGCATCATGTCTATAAAAATTCTTTTCCAAAGGGATTTCTAATTTCATAACCTCAACATCCTGCAATGACAGGTTGTTCACTTTGTCTTCCAAGTCAACATTGTAGTTCTGAAAATTACCTGAGTGCTGTAAGAAATAAATGATTTGATCGTCATTGTCAAATACTTGCCAATGATCTTGATTGTCAGGGACTTATGGTCTAAATAACACTTCGAATTTGCACTCCTTCTCCTTAAGGTAATTTGGGATTTCAAAATTGCATGCTACCACTGATAATGCATCAGCCAAAGTGTTCTCTCTCTTGGAATTGCTTGGATTGCAAAGGCATCAAACATTTCAATGGTATCCCAAACAACATTTTTATAATCTCTAAGTCTATTGTTTTTGGCCATGAATTCATTTTTCAGCTGGGACACGATTAAATCTGAATCACCTATGACACTCAGACATTTGATTTTTTGATCTCGGGAAATATCTAATCCCAAAAGTAAGGATTCATACTCAGCTACATTATTTGTGGCTTCAAAATCTAGACGGAAAGAAAAACACTTTTCTTCTCCAGAGGGGGAAACTAGGACGATTCCTGCTCCAGCACCATGCCTTGACTTAGCTCCATCAAAATGCATCTTCCATACTTGGCTGGGAGGAAAAGGATGTTGTCGAGGTTCTTCCCAATAGTTTTCCATCACCATATAGTTTCCAGCCTCCTCTATAGGTCGCATGGCTTCCTCAAAAAGGTGTTCAGGTGTTTCCACATGCTCAGTCACAGTCTTTTCATTTAATAATTTATAGGATGCATTTTCTTCGATAGGGATGGTGGCATATGAAAGATCCATTTGGATGCTTCCTCCTAACTTAGCAGCCCATTCTATAGAAAACAACATTCCCCACACATCAGGTATATCTAAGATTAAAACATTCATATTTATCTCAATCTCTGGATATGCTGCTAGCTTCATCTTCAAATTCTCAATTATCCCTCTTGATTTGATAGGTTTAGAGACCATTCCACACACATTATTATACTACATGGTTGGTTTTAGCTCCATTTGTTCCATTACCCTAAGTGGCATAACATTAACCTCTACCCCTGAGTGTAGCATGCAATTGTGAAGAATCAACTGGTTTATTTCTAAATCTATGTAGAACGGGGGATGACCACTCCCATTGCTAGTTACACTTTGGATCATTATGGGAGGGTCTTTCTTAATCGCATATTTCTCAATAGCTTTAATCTTAGGTTTGATCCCTAGAAATTGAGTAGCTTGATTAAACAATGATGGGAGTTTCAACAACTCATTAAGAGGTACAGGGATATTTGGTTTGGAAAATAAATGTCTTAATTCAACCCCTAAGTCACAAAGCTTCCCATGTTTTTTGTCATTTGTCTTTAATCCCAATAAGTGCATTACCTGAATTCTAATAGAAGGGATGGCTATGAGCTCTTTCAAAGACATCATGGTGGAAGATCCAGAGAGTTTTCCCAGTATATTTGTACTCAAACTTGTATCCTATGAGGAACGACTTTGCTAGGGGGGCTCTCTTGATTTCTTTGCATTGTTTATGTATGTTGGGGCTTATCAAGGCCTAGATTTAGTGCCTTCCTGGTTTCTTGAAATGGCATCTTCACAGGCTTCTCATTCTTCTTTAGGGTGCCCCTACTTGATGGTTGTGAAAGATTCTTATCAGTATTAGGAGAATTCTTTCTTGTGATAGGCTTATTATTGTCTAGATTCCTTACATTATTTCTTGTTTGAGACCTTGTCACAAACTGATTATCTGAAAGTGCCCTAGCTGACATGGTTTGTGGCTAATCATTGGTATAAACTCTCTGGGAAAGTTTGTGGAGATGTTCATTACGTCTTGTATTTTCTTTCTGCTGATTCAAAGCCAAACCATATAAATTTTGTATCAGCTTGCTCATTTCAATCATCATTTTTTTCATCATATTATTTTTTGGATCACTCTCTCTAGTGTGGGGCATGACTTTAGAACTTAAGATTAATATGTTGGGTATGGTCCTTAGTGGAGTCGCAAGGTGGAGTCTCCAGGTGAATCACACAAGTAATTCACTAATAACAGATATGTCGTAGGGAAAGGTGAGGAATGTTGAACCAAGGTAGGCCTCTACCTCCTTGGCAACGACGCCAAAATGTTATCACCAACATTGTAGTTGCCTATGTATGATGGATCCAGGATGGATGTGTTATCAGCCAAAATGGCACTTCTCCGTCCGAGTGCTGACATTCATCATGTCGGTACACAAAAGGACAATTTGGATTGAAGTGGCCAAAACACTATAGATGTGCATGACCTTTGATGCATTATCCTCAAAGCAACCTTATATATTTTTATTCTGGGTTTTGGGTTGCATACACGACTATGTACATTGCAACTTGTGTATCATACGTGACTTTCCTATAATAATACTCGTGTATACCTTAATTAGAACTTAAAAAATATAAATCATGATTAGATGAGATTAGTTGGGCCCTAATCCATAACTATCCCAACCATCTCAACCATCCTAACCTTTGAAACCTCTCTATTTTCAAAGTATAAATATAGGCCTTGGGATGGGGCTAATCAATCAATTTTGGAAGAGAAAAGTTATGCTGGTGGTGGTATACCTTCAGAGTCTTGGACCAACAAAACTCAGAGTCCTTGGTTGCAGAGGAGTCCTTGTGTCAGATGCTGGGTTGTATTCATACCTATTCACTATTTGTTAATAAAGAGAATTCTTCTTCCAATCATGTATTGTGCTTGTCTCATGTATATTGGTTTAATGAATATGTTCAATTATACTATTAATATTCTTTTCATCTAACCTCTGATTTATATATATATGAGATATTTCTTGAAGAATTGGCTCTTTGCAAGTGAATAGAAGCATCCCTAGAAGCTTTGGAGGAGATTGGAGTGAGAGAAGATCAATCTTGGATCAATCGTCATAAACCAGGTAAGCCAAGATATCTTCCTATTCTTATTCCATTTTTTGTAAAAGCTGATTGTTTGCAAGTCTAATAGTAAGTTGGTAACCCTAGACCCTAGGTTATAATGGTGTAATGTCCTGAACAACAGGATGGTAGAGGGGAAAGAAACCAAGGAGGTGAAACCAAGACTTCCTAGACTCCCAAATGGATGGTTGTCACACCAATCAAGGCAGTATTTGCTTTACGTTATCTAAGTCTGAGACAACAAAGGGGAAGACCCAGATCTACTCCTGATAGGAGAGATCAGACCTAGACACTAGATCAGATCAAGTAGGGTTGAGGTACGTAAGGTGTAAGGTAATTGAAGACCCTAGATCTATGGGAGATAATACTAAGTGGACTAGAGCTTTGGATGAGGGCTTCAATCATATGAGGGTTGATCCAAAGTGAAATACAAGTGACCTATAGGGGTATTACTAGATCTAGGGTTGAGGTACTAGCAACTGATGAAGATAACCGTTGCCTTGGGAAACATAACCAAGACAAGGTGAGTAAGGATAGAGTTGGGACTTTCTAGTACCAAAGGGACAGACTCAGTGAGAGATATGACAATGTCAGATTACTTGAGTCACCAAGGAGCAGTCAACTTTCAGGTGAAAAAGGTCAAGAGTGGGCTAGCGCTAGGCTTGGAGATCAGTACTTGTTGGGCCTTGGGAAATGGAGTCTGTATTTTCATAGCATTAGAGTGGACCCACTTGGGATATGCCCTGATTATGGACCTAGAAAAGTGTTTGGCCCAGGAAATTCAGTTTGCAAGGGAAACCAAAAGAAGGAGGGCTAGCGCTAGGGTTTGGAGAGGCAGATCTGCAGATCTAGCATAATGAGGAGACTATCATCTTAGCATTGGAGGAGAGATGAGATCAGAATGGCCTAATCTACAAACCCAAGTCAGAAAATTTCAGAAAAAAACAGATATGGAAAAGTCAAAATCTGATGAGGGAAGCTAGGATGTTGAAAGTCAGTTTTTCAGATCTAGGGCTACCTGGAAGGAACTAGCTCAGCATTGGGGGTGTTCTAGAGTGAGGGAGACCTGATCTACAAAACCAAGTGATTATGTTTTGGAAAAAGTCAAATTTGGAAAAGTCAAAATTTCAGTAGGGGCGCTGGGGTTTGAGCAGTCAGAAAGTCAGATCTAGGGAAAACCAGTCACAATCTGGACAACGTTGAAGAGTATTTGGTGAGAGGGATTCCCAATCTACAAAACCTAGCAGTGGTTTGCTCAAAGATCAAGCGGTTCCTTGATTAAGTATTTTTTTGAATTTTTATTTTAGGAGTTTTTTTCAGAAAACTTGAAGAAAAGCAGGTACAATGGATTGAGATCTGAAAGAGAAGAGACTGACCTGTAGATATTACCTAGAAATGCTTGTAGATTCCTTGATGATGATGATCCCCATCATCCTGATCAATTCTGTAAAATCTGAGTGAGTTCTAGGACCAACGTTATGCTCCAAGGGACCAATGCGCCCCTTATCCTATACAAGCAAACATCAACAATATCATATTTGCTGTATCATAAAAGAAAAATATAGATCTACAGAAAAGTAACAAGATTTAATCATAGATAACAATGAAGCTAATGAAAACCCCCCGATACAAGACGAAGACAATCCGAGCGAGATGAGGCCCCCCCTGTAAAAACGCTCCAGCTGAAAATACCCTCCTGTAGACAAGACAATGATCCTGAAAAATGATATACATCTCACACAATATTTCGAATTCCAGGAAGCAAGAGAATTTCCAATCACCACTGAAGAACATTAGATGCAAAGCAGATCCAGAAAAATATCCACAAAAAAATCTTTTTGTTATTCAGATTCAAGAGCCAAAGACCCCCTCCAAATGAGAAGCTCTCTCCTTTAATAAAGAATGAGAGAACCAAAATACTAACCACTTTCAAAATGAGTGGCTAATATTAAAAGATAAAATGTTCTAATCAATGGTTGAGATGAGCTCAACATACAATACATGGATCAATATAACCATAAACTACCAAAGTGGACTAAATCACCCATAAAGAGGGTAGCCCACTCAACAAGAAATAAATGAAGCACATGGTGGGTCCATGGAGTGTTAAATAACTCCCTCTGGGTTCCCCAGGGCACAGTAAAATAATATAATATTTAATTTTTTGACTTTGTGCCTCCTTGAGGTAAACGCGAGCCTCCCAAAAGCTCCAAAAAATAATATAAAAGTGCTCCAAAAATAGGTGTGGGCCCAATCAGGTACTGCAACTGTTCGAGAAGCTGCAGAGGACATCACACTCATCTTTAGGACTCAACCAATGTCATTGCCTTTCCTTAGTATCCCAAATCGATTCATTCAGTAGCCATTTAATCATTTTTTAATCTACCTTGGGAAACGTGAACCTGCCAAAACAACCTTCTAGGTTTCTTGCGTTGTCAAACTGAGCCCACCAGGCTCTCTGAGATGGGGGTACTATGGTACAATCAAGTGGTTACACCCCATATTCCCCATACAACGCCCTAGGAGATCCCAATAAAACATTTCCTTGCTCATACACATCATCATGTGAAGCAAAACTGCATCAGAAAGGTAAAATGAGCCTGATTATCTTTGCATGTGCCCAGAACTGAAAAAATCAATCTCACTAGACTCAAAAAGTCCAAATCAATATAGGGTGCATACTCATACCCCTACCAGGTCTCTGCCTGATTATCAACAATATCCAATAGACAATATAATCACCTGTAAATGACCATATACCAATAATATAACTCAGGCTACCATCCATTTGCTGCAAGTGTTACAAGGCTAAGACATGCTCTACAAATCATTTAAGTAACATTTTTAACAAGTATCAATCACCTCACTCGTGGTACATCAACCAAATACATATATAGGGTTTCATTTATTATTACTCAGACGAGACTTTCGGGACTATACGCACTTCATAGTTGTAGTCAATTTGCTTGTGAAGGGTGAAGGCTGAAATTAAGGCTAGGGTAAAGGATGACTTACGAAATTAACATCATGACATTTTTGATATGGGAAGAAAATACTCACTTTAACCATATGCCGAACAAACAATAACATAGGGAATGACAGTGTCTTACAAATGGTTGAGTTGTTCAGAGAGTGCTTATTCAACTTAGGCATCATGTCTACATCAAGTTTGATCCAGGTTCATTAGGACCATCAATTTTATTTCCATGGACTTTTTGGCCTATATGTCCTTTTGGGGACTTCACCAATGCTTAAAAGCACAACTAACTACAACTTTCAACCAAGACATATTCAAATTTATAAGGTCAACAATATTTGGGTATAGCATATATTTAACCATTACTTTTGGGACCTTTTCTTATACCCTTCATGGAGTATTTTAGCATTTCATTTCTCTTGCCCTTTTCTTGTATATGTTTAGAAACACATTTTAGAATTTACATTTTCCATGGGCGCAGATATAAATGTTTGCAATATAAGTAGTACATGAGCTTTCAGTTTTAGCCGACAACATCTCAAGTGACTAGGGGGAGTTCTGCACAGTGCCAAACATTGGTACAACAGACCAGAATGATTTAGGCATACAATCCAACTCACTGAAGGAAAGTTCTGTCACCAATTCAGAGCCGAGATACAATATAAACAGGGAGGTTTTTCCAACAAAGGTTCCAGTGGGGAAAGGTCCTCCATGCCACAAGTGAAGTAGTCCACGAATAAAATAGTGATCCGTTAAAATAGCTCATCTCAACATCTCATATGTAAGATATTTGGCTGAAAAATGTACTGTATATGAAAAATAGAATATGGTAGCCCGACTACTATATATGTGATAACATCTGGCTCCAGATGAGACAAGTTCTCTGCTGAAAAGAGCGCTTGAGAACCTCAGAATCTCTGGTCCTCGTACTATGATTCTCGCATCCTCGATCAATCCTTCCAGCTCTGCAACCGCTACAAAAATGTCATTGACTACTTGTAGCATGTCCAGATCTATACAGAACTCACAGAACGGTCATCATAACGATAGGTGGATAACATATAAAATACTGAAAATAAAGATGCATGAAACTGAAATGCAGAAAATAAATCTAATCTATAACCATAAATTTCAATTAAAGTTTGATTTTTTTTATTTTGTAGGAAAACAGAAATCAAAACTATACTAAGAGCTTCAAACAAAGGTGCAAGGTTCTACACTACTGGCAGAGAAGGCTTATTTAGGTCCTACCTACTCTATGCTACCAGGGAAAACATGACTCACACGATAAGTGGGAAGTAATGCTTTAGAAAAAGCTCGTTCACGGGAAGTTCAAACTCATCCCCGTCCAACGTTTCCAAATAAAATGATCCTTTCCCAGCTATGTTGGGTACCCGATAAGGACCCATCCATATTTTTTTCAACTTCCCATGTTTTCTCGGTTTCTCTTTTAGTTTATTCCATAGCAAGACTATGTCTCCTACTCCAAATTTCAAATCCCTTGTTTTTTGATCAAAGGTCCCCTTAATCCTCTCTTGTTCAATAATAGTTTTGTCAAATGCCATCCTTCTTACTTCGTCAAGTTCAACTAACTTATCAATTCTTGCCTGAAATGCTTCTTGTTCTGAAGTACATTGTTGCAACAATTCATACACTGGGATTTGCATATTAATTGGAAGTCTACAATCTTTCCCATACACCAATTCGAAATGAGCTTTTCCTGTGATTCTCTTTACTGTCGTTTTATCGGCTCATAGTGCATACTTTAGTTTGTTATCCCAAATTCTCTTATTTTCTCCAACCATTCTTTTCAAAAGCTTAATCAAATTCTTGTTACTAGATTCAATGAGACCATTACCCTGGGGATAATAGTTAGATGAATGAGATAATATAATTCCATGATTCATGCAAAAAGTTGACATCTCTAGCTTGCTGAAAGCTTTAGCATTATCGGTGGTTATCTTTATAGGACATCGATACCATGAAACAATGTTTTCTTCTAGAAATTTGACAACTACTGTAGCTGTACACTTCTTAGTTGGTATAGCTTAAACCCATTGAGTGAAGTAATCTCTGCAAGTCAAGATGTATTTATATCCATTACTTGAATTCTAATCAAAAGGCCCAATGAAATCCATACCCCATTATTGAAAAGGAGTTTCCACTACCATGGGGTTTAATTGTTAGTTTTTAATCATTCAAGCTAGCATTATGTTAGGATCTTTAACTGTGAGAACAACAAGTACAACAATCAAACATAGTGTTTTTCCTCGAGGAAACCATAAATGGAGAAAACACCGCAACTTCCTCAGAGATAGAATCAACACCAAAAGTAAAACCCCTAAAACAGTAAGATGATCTCCTGACAGCAGTAACCTCTTTCTTCTTTGCCCCAGTGTCTTTCTCTTCCTTAGGTATGTGCTACAATTGAGTGTGGATGAGTGTGTGATAAATAGAGAGGCCAACTCTCTATTTATACTAATTCCCGACATGACTAAAACCCTACTAGGGCCGACCTCTCTAGGAGAGTCTAATAACCCTAGTGCCCTGGAACCGCAGGGACTTTAACCCTTAGACAATAGGAGGGTTACCCACAGTAACTTGACATGACTTGTTTACATTATAGATCCTCCATATCGGAACATCAGGGCATGACATGACACAAGTACATCCCGGAATAAACATCGGGTTACAATAGATAATAAGTACAATTGAATACATTCCGAAGTTACAATTACATCAACACTCCCTCTTAACTAGGAAGGTATTCTCTCGACACAATTTTCATCACTGGTCTTCTTCTCTGGA
Organism: Pseudotsuga menziesii; assembly: GCA_001517045.1. Classification (NCBI taxonomy): domain Eukaryota; kingdom Viridiplantae; phylum Streptophyta; class Pinopsida; order Pinales; family Pinaceae; genus Pseudotsuga; species Pseudotsuga menziesii. Next base: position 485,152 of record LPNX010354668.1, read on the forward strand.
TCTTCTCGTCATCTGCATTTTTAAGTCATCTTTGTCTTCAAGTCATCTTTATCTTCAAGTCATCTTCGTCTTCGGATTCAGATCATCACTCGATTTGTATCATCATCATTGAATCTGGATCATCACTCAATCTGGATCATCACTGGACATCATCACTAGATCTGGATCATCACTGGATCTGGATCATCACTGGACATCATCACTGGATCTGCTTCTCTGGATCTTCTCGTCACAGGAAGTTCTACAGAGCCAGCCCTTTTTCATGTTGGTTGTAGGCCTAGCCACCATGTAGGTATTCTTCAGCACTTATATTTGACCTACTCATCAGAATGGCCTGCCCAACACTTACATCTGACTACTTGTCAGAAGGGCACGCCCAGCACTCACATTTGATCATGTAGGAACCAATCCTACAATCACATCAGAAAGGCCTAGCACTCACATTCACCAGCATGATAGGACACAACTACTATTGTTTGTGAAAAGGATCAGCACTTACATCTGACGTACTCATCAGAAAAGCACAACACTTACATCTGACCTACTCGTCAGAAAGGCATGCACTCACATCTGATCTTGTAGTAACCAATCCTACAGTCACATCAGAATGGCCCCCAGTCCTAGACTGAGCTACCTGGTAACTGACTAGGTGCCTCCATTCTCCTAGAGAATGGTAGTTGCCCTTACATCTGACCTACTCGTCAGAATGGCCAGCACTCACATCTGACATGGAAGGAACCTAATCCTTTAACCATGACAGAATGTCTTAGCCCTTACATCTGACCTACTCGTCAAAATGTCTCTCAGTCCCAGACTGAGTATTCTTGGTAATTGACCAGGTGCCTCCATTCCAAGAATGGCATTCAACACTTATATTTGATCATGAAGGAACCAATCATACAGTCACATTAGAATGGCTCAACACTCATATTTGACATGGAAGGAACCAAATCCTCTCACCATTACAGAATGGCTTAGCCCTTACATCTGACCTACTCGTCAGAATGGCTTCTAGACTCGTCACTTCCCCTTGGAAGGGACCTCGATGTGGAGAACACCAAGATTCTCCCTGAAGTACTCAAACTTCACTCTGGCCAATGGCTTCGTCAACACATCAACTATCTGATCATCCGTCGCAACATACTGGAGCTTCACTGCTCCCCTCTGCACCATATCCCTGATATAGTGATACTTGTTCTCTATATGCTTCAACTTGTCATGGAACACTGGATTCTCTAACAACTTCACACAACTCTGGTTGTCACAATGTATAAAAGTAGCATCCAACTAGACATCAAATAAATCAGACAGTAGCTTCCTTAGCCATACTGCCTCATAACTAGCTGAACAAGCTGTGACATACTCTGCTTCAGCTGTACTCAGTGCCACACAGGATTGCTTCCTACTAAACCAAGAGATCACACCTGATCCCATACTAAAGCAACACCCTGAAGTGCTCTTCCTATCGATGGCACTGCCTGCCCAATCTGAATCAACATAACCCTCCAGGTTAATCTTCTGATTCACATCGTACTTGAGCCCATAATCCATTAGAGAGAATTTGAGGTAAAAAATGGGCCTCAAAAGGACCAAAATGTATTATAAAAATCAACCAATTACATTCTAGTAGATGACATCATCCCCCATGGTTGAGGTGGCATTGCATGAATTAAGAATGCTTATTTGTCACATTTTCTATGGTGGATGAAAACCCATGGTTAACCAAGGTAGTGGTACAAGTACTTTTAAGTCATAAAGTGAAGTACTCACAATAAAAGTCATTTCACACTTTCTCATAAAATAATATTATTGTTATTTTCAAGTAAAGTACTCACAATTCACTTTTTCATAAAATAATATTATTGTCATTTTCAAGTAAAGTACTCATAATTCATAAAAATGTCTTTTCACATTTTTTTATAAAATAACATATTGTCATTTTCATGTTTTTTAATTTTAAATTATATATTCACTCAATTCTATTTAATATCATAATGTCAAACTAATATATATATACACTACTACATTTTGACCAAAAATCCGACGGCCGTCATGTCGGATTTTCGACACTTTCCTGTCGCATGTACGACACTTTGATTTTTTTTTAAGCGTCGGAAACTTGTCGTCGGTTTTCCGACACCTAAATAACCGTCGGTTAAGCGACACCTAAGTAACCGTCGGTTAAATTTAAAGCATCGGATAAGCGACGGCATATCTTCAACGGTAGTGAAAGTTTTTTAAGAAAATAACCTCCCTGTCGTCGGTTAAGCGACAGAAGTACCATCGGATATGCGGCGGATATTGAGAATATGTGTCGGAAAAGCGACACAAGGAACCGTCGGATTAGCGACGGATATTAAAAGACGCGTCGAAAAAGCGACAGAGCTCACCGTCGGATAAGCGACGGTTATCTATAATATGCGTCAAAAATGCGACATTTAAAACCGTCGCTTAAGCGACGCTTGGTGAAATTTAAAAAAAAATAAAATTTTTTTTTTGCTAATTCTTATACATATATTTTACTATCATGCAGTTTGATACAATATTATTCAGGAAGAAATGATTTATTGTAAGGCGTTTTTTGCAATCTTGTAATAATATAATATCATTCTATGTGGGATAATAGCAAGGACACAACTGGAGTTTTTATTAGATTGAATTAAGGCTCATGTTCAACAAATGTGTATTACCTACAGCCATTGATGTTGATATCAAAATAACTCGCTAATCAAACCGCTCCAGTATTTAGATAGAGGCATTTATTCTGATATTTGGTGGTGTACAATGGTAATTTATTGGGATAACTTATTTAGAAATAGATCACTTCAGAGACTTGATTTTTGTATTTACTTGTTTCATTTCAAGATCTTGTTTCTTGGTTTGGCATTCCAGATAAAATATTATGCATAACTCAACTCGTTTTTCAAGATTTTTCTGCTGAGGGATTTCATTGTATCCACAGTTCCTCTAGAGTCTAGATTCATAGTATGCATAACTCAACTCAAAACCCTTTTACTGGTGGATGTCATTGTGTTCACCCACTTCTCCCAAAAACATGCTATCTAGACCCACATGACAACATGCACTTTGCACCACGATTGTTTTCTTTCCCACTCAATTATGGTCTATAGTAAGTGAAAATTTCCTCTCAAATATTATAAAACTGTCTGCAGTATTTGGTAAGCTCTTTCAACGTTAATTCCTTTCCATTTTGTCTCAACACCTTAATATGCCTCCTAGATTACTTCCCAAGAGGGAACTCTGAAGTAATCATCAAAATGGAGGTACCACTGAACAAAAGGCAGCAGTAATTAGCATTAAAATCCACCATATATATCTGTGAATCATCTCGTTTCCTTCAGAGCAGCATTTGGACATCACACAAATAACAGAGCTATTGCAGGGAACAGGAATATCAAGTCTTCGGATATTGGGAGACTCAAAGCAGTTAATTGATTGTGGAGATGGAATTAATAAAAACTGGAGAAATGAACTCTTATGCCTATAATGGAAAAAATCAGATAAGAAATAAGAACAGTTTTGGAGAATTTCAACATGTATATAAAGAGCTAAATGAGATGGCTCATAACGAAGCTCTAGAAATAGAAGGAAAGCTGGTGATAGTAGAAACAGATGAGCGGGGGTCTCTGCCTGATGAGGTCATATCTCTTTACTGAGAAGCAAAGTTTTGTTTCTTTATTTTTAGCTCTTCGTGCCCAACTATTAGCAGACAGAAGCAGAGACGAGGATTTCCTGCTTGCATTTAGTTATGGGAAAGTGTTCCATTTGGAGCTTAGATTCTATGGTCATTGGTTACTAGTTAGTCAATGATGCAGAATTTGCCAGAGAACTGCACAAAAAGTCAAGTGCTATTCAATGGAAAAGAACTTGTGGCCTGGGAAATGATCTACATTTTATCATGGCCTGTGAATGAAGGTTCAATTTAGTGAGTCA
>LPNX010354692.1:625-25036 GCA_001517045.1 Pseudotsuga menziesii
TCGAAAAGAGGTTTGAAGATTCAAGTTCATATTTGCTTCGAAAATTTATAAGATATTTATTGTTATCAAAAAAAATTTCAATCTATTCACTATTATCAAATAAAGATGGTTAATAAATATATTATTTATATTGATCTAGTATTTTAATATAATTAACTATTATGAAATAAACATAGCTTATAAACATATTAAAGTTTATTGAAAATATATATAGATTGATTTATTACTTTGATATCATTAATATTTTTGGGCTCACATCTAAATAAATAAATAATTTAATGACAAAGCACTTTATGAACAGAAAGAAGAGAAATTTCAAATATAGGTTCCATATGGATTCTTTTAACAAAGAAATGTGATAGTAGATTATAATATGTCAAACCTCACAGATTTCATTGGTGTCCCGTTCTAATATCTACATTAATTAGCAGATTATAATATGTCAAACTTCACAGATTTCATTGGTGTCTCGTTCTAATATCTACATTAATTCTTGGTAAAATTATTATCCATATGTGTTTTGTTGTTTTCTTATAGAACATGTTATCTTAGTCATTGTTTTCATTTTATATATTGCATCAAACCACAGTTTATCCATGATTTATTAATGGATTTACTCTGAAATCCTGTCAAATCTGTCTCAATTATTTATCATAACAATTCTCAAAAGCATAACAATTCTCGTTTTATTCCTTTATTTTCAGAGAAATATCTCATAAATCAAATGGTTTATATAGTTTCATATATATGTATGGGAAAAAGAACTTTAATATATGTATGGCATTGCTCTAAAAGGTCAATCATTGGTATTCATTGTTATTACTTTTAATGGTCCAATTTGTTAATATTAATCTTTTTTTTTTTATGCATAGTCAATTCTCAAAGAAATCGTGAAGGGAATTTGTTTCTTGTTAGTGCAATTTATGGGTGGAATTAGTATGTGATTTGGTTGAGATTGGTCCCATGAAGGCCCAATATAAATGTGGAGAAAACATAGAGTAGTAACTTAAGAGAGACAGATCCAAGTGTGTATATAATTTGCATGACCGCTATGCATGCACCATTTACTAATCTTGATTAGACCCATAATTTGTAATATAACATTACACTCTTCCCTACACATAAGAATATTTGTTTCCCTACACAAGAATATTTGTTTTTCTAGTTGATGGTCATCATCTTACTATGCATTTGAAACATTGGTGAAAATTGTGAGAGATCATGCAATAGGCATAGTCAATGCTTGTATTTGTTATTATTGTTTGCAAGATTGCTCATGAGTTGCAAATCCGATTCTAGTAATAGAAAAACTAAAATGTCAAAATCAACATCATCAAATTAGAAATCTCAGCTATTGGTGGTGACAAAAGCTCTCCTATTAACAAAGACAAGTAAACTCATTTTGGATCTTTAATTTCAAGGACGTACTTAATAACTAATTAATTCATATACACATAGAAATATAAACAGTGACACTTACAAGAAGTAACAAGTAATGCAACAACCTATAAACCACAAGTAATCTCACATCGACATATAAGTACAATGGCAACAAGTAATACATTGTTGCAAGTTTGAATGTTTCATAATTTCATCAACTTTTAGCTTTAAACTATATACAATATTACAATAAAATATTCCTAAGAGGCAGGTATAAGCAGCATTGCTGCTATTTCCCTTGTTAATTATACTTTACATATCACTTATTTGTTATTTTTTAATTATGTACAGGTGGGAGTCCATTGAAGGCTTGTCTCTTACGTAGATATATTATTTACCTTTTGACATATCAAAATATAATTTCTTAAATAATATGGCATGTGACATTAGCAAGGGAGACTAATTATTCGAATACAATATGAAAAAACACAAAGTACTGATATTTTTACGGCTAATATCAAAATCATGGCTAAATGAATTAAAGGTATTATATAGTAGGTCCTTTAATTCATTACTCATCAAATATGCCTTGCAACTTCTTAAAAAGAAAGCCCACATGACACACATGGAGTACATTATAAAGCCCATGTGCAACATTTGGTTTCACGAATAATATAAAATATATTATGTGAAATATATTTTATTTTACTTGAATTGGACTGCGAATAATCCCGGTTCGGCATTTACTGGAATTATGAAAAACTCACTCCTTGATCAAGATCGTGATTGTACAATAGTAACGCCCAAAAGGGTGGTAAATGTTAACCAAAATACAAATTCTTCTTTACTTCAACTATTTCTTCACATCGACGCGGTTCTCGTCTTAGGTACTCCCTCTCGTGATCAACGCGGGCAAATGACGCCCGTCTGCGATGCCTATTAATTTTCCAACAGTTCCCTGAGGTTTGCATTGTCTACACAGAATAGTCGATTATCACATATTTCTCAATCGACATCCCTTCAAGAAAAATTTACAGACAAATCAAAACAACGAGGGGGCATTAACCATTCCCCAACTTACAAGCTTCGAATTTTTCTGTATTGAGACAGACGAACATCATGGGTGCCAAGTGCGGCTGTAGTTGCTTCAGCTCCGCCATGGGAGCCGAGGCGAGCAAAGTGGTATGTGAGTCAAAATCGTTGTGGCTGAGGTTCAAAAGGCTTATAAGCTTCGAATTTTTCTGTATTGAGACAGACGAACATCATGGGTGCCAAGTGCGGCTGTAGTTGCTTCAGCTCCGCCATGGGAGCCGAGGCGAGCAAAGTGGTATGTGAGTCAAAATCGTTGTGGCTGAGGTTCAAAAGGCTTATAAAACAGAAAAGCAAAACCCAGTCTTCCAACCCAGCAGCTTTCTCAAATTACTCAGTGGAGATTTCTCCTACTTGCCTAATCAGCCGGAAATCGAATGCTCCGGTGAAAATTGTTTGACTTCCCGAGACGAAGAATTGATTCCTGTCATTCTGTCACCTGTCGGGAAAGAAATATCCAACGAACGGCAGCCCACCAAGAAGGAGACGCAATTGGGACTCGATGGTGCAGAGATTAAGGTCAAGTCACGCGATGCAAAGTTTTCGGTGAAGTCACGCAAACTCGAAGTTTGTACTGAAGAAGACGATGAGGTTACCGTGAAAAAGTCGGATTGCCGGTCGTGGGTTCGAATCACCAAGGCGTTTCGGTTCTCAAAGGTATGGCTTCTAGTTTCCGCGGTTATTAGTGTTTAGTGTTGGATATATTTAATTGGGAGGAATGTGTGACTGACATTGCCCCCTATGCTATTTTTGTCTGCCAGGCGCCTGCTTTTCACGAAATGGACCGAAGGTTTCACAACACCCTATCCGAAGAAGTTATAAAACGTGAGTGGTCGAGCAGCCCAAAGCACAAGAGATTTTGAAGAAAAGAGAATTAGCAAATTCGATTCCGGGACCAATCGGGCAACTATCTAAGTCTAGTCTCACCTCCGCTGGACTGGATTCTAAGAGCAGCAAGCTGTTAAAATTTATTAATTTTCAGAGGAAGGTGAGTTCTCGCAAACGCCACGGGAACAAATCCGGTACGATTCCACAGCTTCCGCGCCCAGACATGAATAGTGCCCCATCTATTTCCCAGCCAGATAATATGTCGCCAGAAAGAAAGGGTCGAACCATTGCAGGCAACGCCATAGGAGGCGAAAGTGAAGACTACAGAATGGCTATAAATTTATCGGTTTTGATTATAATTATGGCATGCTTGGTAATGTTCTCAAACAGGCTGTTGGCGGTTGTGTGTACTTCCATATGGTGGTATTTGCTGAAAAAATATAGAACAGTGGCAGATGAGATTTTAAACACAAGAGCCAAAGAGAATTGAACGGGTGTCCTGGCCATGTCAGCGATGTGTGATTATCGAAAGAAAAACTAATCTACTGGAGCGAGCAGGATAAAAGACAACTAAAACGTCCTGCTTTTTCGACTAACTTTGAATAGAAACTGGTTAAAATTACGATTTGAATAGTCTAAATTACTATTTCAGCATGAATTGCTCTGCCTGATTAGGGTTTTGCATAGGGTTTGTTATGGTGCACCGGCCATTTCAATATCTACGTAATAATGTGATTCCTCGATTTGATATGTATAAATTAGTTTTGTCTAATGAGTATTCGTATTGCTGAATATATCTCAGGCGATGCATTTGTAACCTTCGGATTAATATCTATAGTCTTTATGATGTAATCTTGGATATATTATAACTGTAGTTTTGAATCCAAAAATTTTGGCTATTTTTACTTTCTAATTGAAACATGATGCGCTCTATAATTGACTTTTTAAAACCTTAACCTATACGTTTATAATAAAAACTTTAAGTTATTTTAATATTAAAAAAATAATACTATAATTGACTTTTTAAAACCTTAACCTATACGTTTATAATAAAAACTTTAAGTTATTTTAATATAAAAAAAATAATACTACTAAAATTATTCTTTTTTACTGAAAATTAAAATTATATATTATTTACTATATATTTATATAAAATAAAATAAAAACTTTAAAAACCTAAAATAACATTAAAAACAAAAACATTTAAAAAAAATCAAACAACAAAAAATACATTTATAAAAATACAAACAACATTGAAAAATGTTAAAAACAAGCCAATAAAATATACCTAAAACAATGAAATGTTTGAAGGGTAGGGGTAAGTGAGATTTTATGTTAAAAGAAAATGGGGTCTAAGGTGACGGGGCGATTCGTCACCTTAGATCCCATTTTTTCTCAAATAAAAATAAATTTACCATGTTTGCTTTATTTAATTTTGTTGGGTTTTAATATATATATTTTCTATTTATTTTTATATATTATAGATTTTATTTTTATAATAATTTTTTTGGTTTTTAATATATAATATTTTGTTTTTATGTTTTTTATTTTTTTATATATTATATTTTTTATTTTTATAATGTGTTCTTTTATTTTTTTAAATATATATATATATTTTTTTTTATTTTTTTGTGTTTTTAATTTTTATATATTATAATTTATTTTTATAATATTTTTTTTTATGTTTTTTTAATATATATTTTCTTTTTATAACATTATATAATTTTATATCGTGTATTTTGTATTTTTAAATATTTTTATACATTTTAGTTTTTAATTATGATTATCAAATTTAAGAAGGACATTTATGTTAATTTTGTGTATGACAATAACAACTTGGACGAAGTGTCCTCTTACAAATACTTAAAAAATAATATTCATCACAAGCTCAATTGGAACTATAGCATTGAGAAAATGATTAATAGAGGGTGGAAAGCTTCTTACAAATACCTAAGAATTAATATTCATAAGCTCAATTGAAACTATAGCATTGAGAAAAGGATTAATAGAGGGTGGAAAGCTTATTTTGGTCTTATGTAAAGCAGCAAACCTTGTGATGTGAGATAAAAAGAAGCTCCTCTTTGAAACTTTAGTCACTCCTATTAAATTGTATGGATGTGAGGTTTGGGGTTGCACCATCTCTAGAGAATCCTGGAGAAGATTGAACAAATCCATAAGCTTTTTATAACGCATAATCTCAAAATTAAAAGCAATACACCCTATCATGTTCTCCTTATAGAAGTGGGTTTTTATCGTATTGAGAGCCTAGATATGACTAGGCTCCTATTGCACAAGCACAAAATCAATAACATGGGAGACCATAGACTTCCTCAGCTAGCTTGAAATTCCAGCCAAAACCACCTAAGATTCAAGCGAGGTTGTTATAAAGATACCAAGGCCTGGTTAAACCATAAACCATTGGGACATCAATGAAAATTTTGCATTGCAAAATATTAATAACATTAAAAATATTGTTATTTCTAATTTTAAAGAGAAAATGTGGCGTGAGAATAATTTAGAGGCTAAAATAAAATAAGATATTATAAGGAGGTCATAAACCCTACTCTAGAAGATCAAAAGTATCTCTTTATTTTAACTAGTTCAAAGTAAAAAATTAATATAGCCAAGATAAGAAGGAACTCTCATGAGATCCATAGTGAAACATGTTGTTGGGGAGTTCCTAAAACACCATGGGTGGAAAGGATATGTCATTTCTGTGAGAATATGAACATTGAGGATGAAAATCATTTCCTCTTAGAGTGTCCTGCGTACACCCACATTAGATCTTAGTTTCATAATCTGTGTTGCAATACTGACCTTTTTAGCCTTTTAATGTGTCAAAATTATAGTGAGCTCACGACACTTCTCTCCAAACTCTTTGAGCATAGGAATACAATTTTAAAACAAACTAAATAATTTGTTTCTTTACATCCGATACACCAAAGTTTGGTGTTACTGGAGGTCAACCATCATCATCATCATCAATATGATTTTATATTTTGTATTATATATATATATATATTAATGGTTTTTTTTAACTTCATTTTTAATTTTTTTAAATTGTTTATTTTTTATTTTTAAATGTTTTTTTAATATTTGTTAGTTGATTATTTATAATGCTTTTTTTAATTAAGTGTTTTAAAATTTTTATTTTTATTTGTTAAACGTTTGTTTATTTGTCTTAATAATATTTTTTTTTTAATTTTTTGAAAAAAATTTAAATTCTTTTTCGGTTATGTTTCAAAAAAATTTGCAATTTTAGTTAGATAGAAGAGAGGGTAATTCTTTTAAACTTGAGGGTTGGTTTTGACATTTTACTTGCATTGGTACCAGTTATTAAACCCGTGATTTCAAATACGTTGTAATTTTGATCTTGAAAAGAAAAATGTTTTACAGTTTTGATTGCAACTGCACTAGGTGGGGTTTCAAAAAATTTGTATTTTTAGCCTCAAAAAAACTGTTGGTTTTGTTGTTTTTTATGCAAAAATATGAGTTTTTATGGCTAGAGTTCTCGCTTTGAGTATAAATTTTGTATTAAGTTGTATAATGTGTTTCGAGTGTTTGTTCTACGAGTAACTTTGGCACTAATAACCTTGATCGGAGATATCGGTGGGTTAACGTGAATCTTGATGGAAGGGTCACATCATTGAAGTTCCTACATGATGCTAAAACATGTGTCATAATTTTCTTTTGTTATGTTACTAATACATACTTTACTGCTACATAGCAAGTTGTGCAATCCAGATGTTTGCTAAGGGAAAAAAATCGTCAGGTGTTCTTCAATTAACTGTAACATGACATTATTAATTTTCAAGGTTTATGTTTGTTTTTAACTTTACCCTATTCTTTCAACTTTCCCTCAATCATTTTGAACTCGACCCTGAAATTTAGGATCCAAATCATTTATCTGATCAGTCCCGAGCTTCTACTTTTATTACTCATTCCACAATTTACCTTCCGCAACGATCCTTCCGAAATTGCAGGTTGTGGGTTGTAGGGCTTCCTTTCAACTTTTCCAAATAAGGCCTCCCCAAACACTTTTCATAATTACGGGATGCGGATTGCAAGACTATTTTTCAACTTTTCAAGTTAACCTTCCGCATTTATCATTTCCACAATTTGCAGAAAATCCATCCTTTCGCAATTGTGGGTTGCGGATTGTGAAACTATTTTTTAATTTTTTCGAAATATCCCTCAACAAACCGTTTCCACAATTTGTGGAGCTCCTTCCTTCTGCAATTGTGAGTTGGGGATTACAAAATTGTTTTTTCAACTTTCTCGAAATATCCTTCCGCAAACCCTTTCCACAATTTGCGAAACTCCTTCCTTCCGTACGTGCGGGTTGCAGATTACTAAACTGTTATTTCAACTTACTTGAAATATCCCTCCGCAAACCCTTTTTGCAATTTGTGGAACTCCTTCCTTCTACAATTGTGGGTTGCAGATTGTAGAACTATTTTTTCAACTTTCTCGAAATATCCTTGGACAAACCCTTTTCGCAATTTGCAAACTCATTCCTTCCGCAATTGTGGGTTGCAGATTGCAGAACTGTTTTCTCAACTTTCTTGAAATATCCTTTCACAAACCCTTTCCGCAATTTGCGGAACTCCTTCCTTACGCAATTGTGTATTGGAGATTGTGAAACTGTTTTTTTCAACTTTCCCGAAGTATCCTTCTACAAACTATTTCCGAAATGATCTTTGCTGGTTAAGAGCTTGTATTTTGATTTTTGAAATGTTTAAAAGTTGTAATTCTTGCTACGACCCATAGGGTCTTTAATATCTATGGCAGGAAATCTTAATCCTTCGTTCATCAATTGAAATTATGGTTATGAAGTAGATGTATGTGTTTATGGTGAGAATCATTTTTAGATCAGGATACTTATGTTTAGAGACAATCGGTTTCCATCTGGGATGGGTTTATTGTCATGCGTTGGTTTGGGAAAGATTCGTTGCTGTGATCAGTTAGGCGTTTTTATTTCAAAGATGTAGCATTAATAATGGTGGTTGCCTTGATTTTAGATGTTGACTGATGGTTTTAATAAATTAGATAGCATGTGTGTGAATCTGCATCTGATTATTTGGAAATCGTGCATTGTTAGGATATATAGATTGATATTTTTAATGACTAGATTATCCTCACATATTTGAATGAGATCCAAATGGTCCCCATCCATCATTTTAGATTTGTAAAATATAAATTCATAACAGAGTTATTTTAATTGAATGTATTTAATGTATTTATAAAATTTCTCAAGCCTTTAGACACTCGACCAAATTCTAAAATAAATGTTGATCTGTTTAAAACAATAGTTTTGTCCCTTGATTAACATTTAAAGAATAGTTTTAGCAGGAATGATTTACAGTCAATTAAATAATTAAAGGAAGAAAGTGATGAGATTTGAGTAAGTAGAAGGGAAGACTAACATTAAAATAGTTCCACTCAGAAATTACTAATTATTATAATAATACACATTACTAGAAATCTTCGATTCGGGTATAGATACTCAATCTAAAATACATTAATAATTAAACCTGGTGTTTTACAGTCATGAATAAACTACATAAAAGAAGATATAGTTATTGTACTAACATAATATGATTAACAAAAAAATAACATAACATGAATGGTTACTGAACTAATGTGCAACAAAACTAAATTTTATTTACATGCAAACTAGATCAATGCTTAAATCATATACCTAGTGGATCAATATATACTTCGGATGCATAATAATTTCTGCTACATAATTAATTGCAATTCCAGGTTAAGAATGGAAATCCTATTGTAAGGACTCCTAGATATCTAAATCACTTGCTTCAGAACCCTCAAGACTGCTCGTTGAACAATAAGAGCAAAATCCACTAATATGTCATCTCCTGCATTATCATATTCAATCATTGTTCAATGCTAGCCTCTTTCTTGCTAATGGACATACTATTATATAGTATTCTTCCTAAAACTTGGTCATTTATGAGCCTCATGCTCTTTAGTACTCAACAAACAGTTGTGACCTGAAATTAGGGAAGATGCCTCTTGCATCTTGAGTTCTCACTCAGCAGCTACAACCACTTGTATTTTCCTTTTGTAGGTCAACAAACACTCTTCGACGGCTTTTTAATTTTTGCCCCCTTCAATATCTTTTATTAAATTATAAAAGAATAATCATTATATTTATTTTATTTTTTACTTTCTGTAAAAAATTATCAAAATAATAAAATAAAATATCTTAGAAAAAATCAATAATAAATTATTAATTATTGGTATATTACAAAAAATTACAATCTTAGCTTACCATTATATCTCTATTTTAGTTGCACTTTCACTTTTCTCTATCACTTCCATGGCCATTCCATTAAAAACCTCATAAGTTAGAAAGAAAGCTCCGGTGGAAAGTCGTTATATCCCGAGTTCGAGTGTATTAATTTTTTTTTCCTCTCGAAATATCCAAATCATTATGGAAGTCATCTATGGACGAACTTTGTGATGAGTATGAACAATAGTGGAAGCATGTACACCATTCACCAAGCCCGATCCTATTTTGTTTTTTTGTGATACAAAATTGAATCACTTTAATATAATCTTCAAATATTTTAACAAATTTTGGTTGGACCAATGTGCGCATGAGTAACAAGTGCCACAGGGTGGCGAAGTCCCTGCTGTAAGCGTGTGCAGACCAATCGAGCCATTGAAATCAGGCCAGTCATGGATCTTTGGAGATTGTTTGATTTTAATTAAATCGGTATGACCATCCAGACAAACAACCGATCCGGTAGGTGGTAGAGGGATGTTGACGCAGGTTCACCAAATGTTGAGGCAGATTGGCCAAGACGCAGGTTATGCAAAGATTTGGAAATGCTCGACTTTGCTTCACTTTTAACCCTTGGAACTAAGGATGCCAAATGCATTTCAAATACTGGAATGTTGTGACTCTGCTTCTCTTCTTCTATGTTCGTGTCTCGTTGATCTGACTGGAATGGAAAACCCAGCTTGACTCTTAATCAAGAACACATAGATAAACCTTCTATGGTGGCGATAATAGTAGGGAAAACATAAATTGGGCGGCGTTCGTAGGAGGGTAAATGAAAATTGAGGCGGCATTGAAAAATGGGCTTGGCGATGTTCGTAGAAGTTCTTATGGAGGGAATTCCAAATGCCAAAGTCGAAGTCACAATGCATCACCGAGATTAAGGAGCTTTTATTTGAAACTAAGACTGACATAAGTGCTTTTATGTAACTGGCAATGTTGAAGTTGTTGGTGCATGATAAGATTGAATGGAAGGACTTCAGAGCATTGTTTGACGGGAATTATTACTACAAGGACATGCTCGCTTAATGAATCTTAGAAGGTATTGTTGCTAGATGATAGCGCCCTCTCACAGGAAAAAACCTTATCTATACACGGGTCCTGGAAGATTTGAGTTGCACGAACTCTAATACCATGGAAATTATAAATTCGTGATTTGTTTTCTATTTTTTTTAAGCATTGTAATGCATGGATTAGAACTATGGAACAGTCTAGGACAACAACGAAAAAATTAGAAATAAAAAATTATATATGCAAAACAAAATCCATTGCCTTAATATGACACCTATTTAAACTGTATCAAAATCCATACCAAAAGAGGAGGCTTAGTCGACCACTACTAGTGACTGCCATTTAAAACACACCTAGACACAACTGTCAGGTGTGAAGGATCTGGTAGTAACGTTGCAGGATACCCTTTTCCACATGTAAGTCATGCACTATGCACCTGGAAGCTAATGCACTCGACGATGGCGAACAGTTCTATGTATAAAAAAGAGATTCGATAACACCAGTGTAGTTATAATTCAGAGCTAGTGGATTCGATCTGATGACTTTATGAGATTATTTTTTTTTTGTACAATGGATCTGTCTCCGTTTGTGAAGCTTTTGGTGGGAGGATTGGCTTTGAGAATTTTGGTGGCATCCAAACCCATAAGAGAAGGAATTCATTCTTCTATATTTCCTTGTTTTTGCAAGATTAAATTTTACAAATTTCTGGTTAAGATAGCGGCAGTTCCACTCATACCAGATGACTCCCTAGCCCCTTACGTCCAGAACTTTGATAGCCAAAACCGAGCCGACTAAACTTGGGTTTAGGGCTCAGTCGATATTCAAATTTTCACTTTTACTTTTCACGTCGACCACTTTACTTTTCCACCAGTCGGGTGAAACTTGTCTATGTCCGACTAGACAAGTTTACAAATTTTAGTCGGTCCTTCACTCGAACAAAATTACTTTGACTTACTTCTCGACTAAAATTACTTCGACTTACTTGTCCGACCGATTTTTAACTCGACCACTTTTACTCCGACCAAGTCGGCTCTTCGACCAAGTCGGCTCTCCGACCAAGTCGGACCTTCGACCAAGTCGGCTGCTTCAGTCGGCTGACTCACCGATCACTCAAGTCGGCTCACTTTGGTCGAAATTTGAAGAATATGTTTCTTAGTCTAAATACTTTAAGAAATTACAAATGCTTTTCACCTGTGAGTAAAATGAAGTAAAATAGACACATTTACAAATCCAAATAACTTATGAAAAACATATGCCCAAATATGTAGGAATACTTGAGTCAACCAATGTGCCGTAAAACCTGGAACTTTCACGCGATGAGATTTTTATGGGTTCTTGTTCTTTTACTTATCAGCAATTGTAAAAGACTTTTATAGAAGTAAATCTGGAAATATGTGCGGCCAAATAATCATGCATTCAACCACAAACTATTTCATATATTAACTATGCTGAAATAACAAAGTACTACAAACTTGTCGGTTACAAAATGGTCGGTCCAGACTTGTCCGTCCAGACTCGTCGGTCTACAGAGCTTCAGCTCGTCGATTAAATCACATGCATAGAATATTGAGCTTCGACTTCTCTTTCTCACCCTGGGTTCCTCTAGTGTTTATCTTCTGTAAACTGATTTACAATTTGCTTCTTCTATTTATAGGCAATTTGAAAATTGCTACAGCATGGACCGACTGACTTGCCATTAAAGACTGTAATAACTATCTATCTAACAACTTAGCTTCTGAAATAAATTCGACTGGACTATGTTGCCTACTCGTGGACTTTTCCTCCTTGTCAATACTGACATACAAGATCTTGACTCGTACAGACTCTGACAGAGTCGACTGGAAGTCAAGTACAGATCTGTGAGTAATTACATTTTTCCAACACTCCCCCTTAATTATAAGCAGATGGGATTTTTAAAACAAAAATTTACAAAATGTCTCAGAGCTTAGACATGCTCTGTTTATGACAGAGTTCACTGTGGAGAACTTGTCATTCCAAGATAACTACGCAGATACTGGAATGTGTCATTTGCCAATGGCTTTGTGAAGATGTCGGCCAGTTGGTCTTCAGACCTGCAAAATTCCAAACAAATTTCCTTGTCATTCACCAACTCTCTTATAAAATGAAACCTTGTGTCGATGTGCTTGGTTCTCTTATGAAACACATGATTCTTTGATAATGCTATGGCTAAATTGTTGTCACAGAAGATTGTTGTCAGTTCTTGATGGTTCTGTGATAAGTATTTTAAGACTCTCCTCATCCAGACAGCTTGACATGCAACACTTGTTGCTGCAACATACTCTGCTTCAACTGAAGATAGAGTTACTATGGGCTGTTTCTTTGAAGCCCATGAAACAACACCTGTACCAAAATGAAATGTGTACCCAGATGTGCTCTTCCTGTCATCTATGCTGCCTCCATTGTCACTGTCAGTGTAAACAATGAGTTTAAAATTTTCTGAGGTTGAGTACATAATACCAAGATCTTTTGTGCCACTTACATACCTCAGAATTCTTTTACCTGCTTGCTAATGTGAGTCTTTTGGTGACTCCATGAACCTTGAGATCAGACTTACACCATACATAATGCCTGGTCTTGTTGCTGTCAAATACATAAGGCTGCCAACAAGCCTTTTGAACAGCGTAGGATCTACAGTGGATCCTTCATCATCCTTGCTCAATTTTAAACCTGTTATCACTGGTGTTGGGGTTGTCTTACAGTTAGACATGTTAAACCTTTTTAAAAATTCACTTGCATACTTAGACTATGATATAAAGATACCACTTTCAGACTGCTGAACTTCAATGCCCAGGAAAAACTTCATAAGCCCCAGATCAGTCATTTCAAATTCACTTTCCATGACTATTTTAAAATCTGCTATGCCATAATCACCAGTGAATATTAAATCATCTACATACAGGCAAACAATTAACATCTTACCTTGCTCATCGACTTTGGTGTACAAAATCGGTTCACTTTCACTTCTGTGAAATCCATTTTCAATGAGATAGGAGTCAATCCAACTGTACCAAGCTCTAGGAGCTTACTTCAAACCATAGAGTGCATTTTTCAGCCTGTAGACTTTATGCTCTTGACCTGGAACTTCATACCCTTGTGGCTATTCCACATATACTTCCTCTTCTAGATAGCCATTTAAGAATGCCGACTTGACATCCATTTAATGAACATGCCATTTGTTTTGTGCAGCAATGGCCAAAACTATTCTGACTGTATCCATGTGTGCAACAGGTGCAAATGTTTCATTGAAGTCGATGCTGGGTTGCTGTGTGAACCCTCTTGCTACCATTCTTGCCTTGTGCTTTTGCACATTCCCATCAGCATCTTGCTTTGTCTTATAAATCCATTTGGCAGTGATTACATCCTTGTATTTCGGTACATCGACCAGTTCCCATGTCTAGTTTTTCTCAATGCATTCTATTTCTTCATCCATGGCTTGTGCCCATACTTCTTCTTCAACAGCTTCTTCAAATGTTAGTGGATCATATATAGGGGAAAATAATGCAAACAGAGAGAATGAATTAGGTGTACCAGCTTCATATATCTCTCGCAGACTTCTTGTCTTCACCGGTTCTGTCGATGTCGACCTCGACGAAATGCTTGATGGAGTCTGCTGTCCTCTTGGAGTATTTGTTGGTGTAGCTTGAGCTGCTACTTGTGTCGATGGTCCTTGTGTTGAACCATGTCTTGGTGTCATGGGAGTCGACAGTGCTCCGACCAGTTGACTTACATGTGGTATTTGAACCACTTCCTCTTCCATATCATCATTGTCGACGTTCGACACAATCTTGACATTTGTGTCGACGGTTCCATCCCATGATTCATTCTCAACAAATTGAACATCCCGACTGATAATCACTTTCCTTGTGACGGGGTCATACAACTTGTATGCTTTTGTGTCTTCTGAATAGCCGACAAAAATACATTTCTGTCCCTTCTTGTCTAGCTTCTTTCTCAGCTCATCTAGAATATGAGCATATGCAACACAACCAAAAACTTTTAAATGTGAAACACTATGATTCATACATGTCCATGCTTCTTGGGGAACTTTGTTCTTCACACTCTTTGTCCGACATCGGTTCATAATGTAAACGGCAGTTGCAACTGCTTCACCCCAATACTCATTTGGCAAATGCTTGGCTGCCAACATGCTGCGTGCCATCTCCATGATGGTTCTGTTCTTTCTTTCAGCAATACCATTATGCTAAGTTGTATATCGTGTAGTGAATTGTTTCTGTATGCCATGGGTCTTGCAAAAATTCAGAAATTCATTTGAAACATAATCACCTCCTCTGTCGATCCTTAAAATCTTGATGCGGTGACCACTCTGGTTCTCCACGATTGCCTTGAACTGCTGAAAATAACCAAATGCATCATATTTGTGTTTTAAGAAATATACCCATGTCTTTCTTGAGTAATCATCAATAAAGGTTAGAAAATACTTGCAGCCACCAATGGATGATGTTTGCATTCGACCACAGATGTCAGAGTGCACAATTTCAAGTGGTGTGTGTGCTCTATAGGACTTTCCGACTGGAAATGTATCTCTGTGCTGCTTGCCAAAAATGCAGCCTTCACAAACCCTCTCTGGTTTGTCGAT
Source organism: Pseudotsuga menziesii (assembly GCA_001517045.1). Taxonomy (NCBI): domain Eukaryota; kingdom Viridiplantae; phylum Streptophyta; class Pinopsida; order Pinales; family Pinaceae; genus Pseudotsuga; species Pseudotsuga menziesii. The sequence continues at coordinate 15,859 of LPNX010354692.1, forward strand.
CAATGGTAATCCCTTCACCATATTCTTTGTGTGTAGTAGCTTTATCCCACCAAAATTCAGATGTCCAAATCTGAAATGCCACAATCAGGATTCATCCTGAACTTCTGTCTGAAATGCAGCTTGCAAATTAGCACTGCAATTTTCTCTCTTGTCGAGGATCTTGACTGTTTCTTCACTTTATGCCTTGAATGCAGCTCTTGTCTTTGTCTTCTCTTTTATGTCGGGAACTATCCTCAATGGAAACAAGCGGTTGCTTGTCATTGGCACTTTTGCTATCAGTTGGTCGCTTGGACGCTTGTCTTTGATCACACAGTGTTCATCTTCCATGTAGACTCTGTAGCCTTTTTGTAACAACTATCCAATGCTTAACAGATTATGTTTCAGACCTTCGACATGATAGATATCAGGGATATACTTACTCTCCCCCTATTTGGTTAGAATATCAACAGTGCCTTTTCCTAAGACAGTGACTTGGACATTATTTCCAAGTGTAACATCAGTTTTAACTGAAGTGTCTAGACTGGAAAATAGATTTAAATTACCAGTCATATGGTTGCTTCATCCTGAGTCTAAGTACCATATGTCATGTGGACTTTCTTGAACAACATTTCATTCAAGTGGAGATGTAGATGCCATTAACATTGCACCAATCGAAGTGTTGGTCCTGGTCGAATGACTTGGGCTTTGTCTTCCTTGGTCATATTGCTTCTTCCTGCATTCATATGCATAATGACCAAACTTCTTACAGTAATGACATCGAATTTTTGATTTATCAAACCTCTGGCCACTTGGCTGACTTGGGTTCTGGTTATCTCCTCTGCCACCGACATTTGCAGGACTTCTACCTCGTCCTCCTCTTGAAGAACTTCTTCCTCTGCCTCTGAAGTTGTTTCTCCCCCTGCCTCTACCATGGCTTATGGATGACTGTGCTGCAAATGCACCTTCCAATGATGTCTGTGATCTACTGATTCTGTGTTCATGATTAATGAGTGAAGCTTGCAGCTCATCAATGGTAAATGTCGACATGTTTGTGTGTTCCTCTAAGGTCACAACCAAATTTTCAAATCTTGGGGGAAGACTTCTGAGAATTTTTTCAACAACCCTTTGGTCTGATACGGGTTCTCCATGAGATTTCAGTTGGTTTATCAACCCAACAACTCTGGTGTAGAATGTGTCTACATTCTCTGAATCTTTCATGCATAGAGATTCAAAATATTTTCTCAGAATCTGCAGCTTGGATGTCTTTACCTTATCCAAACCTTGATAGGCAGTCTCCAATGTATCCCATGCTTCCTTGGCATTAGTCGATGCTGCTATTCTTGGGAGTATGCTCTCATGCATAGCTTGATGTATGAAAAACAGAGCTTTTCCATCTCTCTTCCTTTGTTCTCTCAAGACATCTTTCTGAGCCTGTGTGAGATTGTTATATGCTGCCATGTCTGTTGGTTCTGCATAACCATGCTGGACTATCTCCCAGACATCTTATCCTCTGAATAAAGCCTTCATTGTTAAAGACCAATATTCATAATTCTTTCCTGTAAAACTTGGAGGTTGCAATGAACCAGAAGTGGAAGCCATTTTTAATTTTTTAATTAACTTTCCTTAGAAAATTAATTTCCACTTTTTAAGACAAGATTTATTTCCTAAAATCTTGGGCTGATATAAATTTTTCTCTGATATAACCTTGCTCTGATACCAGATAGCCAAAACTGAGCCGACTAAACTTAGGTTTAGGGCTCAGTCGATATTCAAATTTCCACTTTTACTTTTCACAACGACCACTTTACTTTTCCACCAGTCAGGTGAAACTTGTCTATGTCCGACTAGACAAGTTTACAAATTTTAGTCGGTCCTTCACTCGACCAAAATTACTTCAACTTACTTCCCGACTAAAATTACTTCGACTTACTTGTCCGATTTTTACCTCGACCACTTTTACTCCGACCAAGTCGGCTCTTCGACCAAGTCGGACCTTCGACCAAGTCAGCTGCTTCAGTCGGTTGACTCACCGACCACTCAAGTCGGCTCACTTTGGTCGAAATTTGAAGAATATGTTTCTTAGTCTAAAGACTTTAAGAAACTACAAATGATTTTCACCTGTGAGTAAAATGAAGTAAAATAGACACATTTACAAATCCAAATAACTTATGAAAAACATATGCCCAAATATGTAGGAAGACTTGAGTCGACCAATGTGCCGTAAAACCTGGAACTTTCACGCGATGAGATTTTTATGGGTTCTTGTTCTTTTACTTATCAGTAATTGTAAAAGACTTTTACAGAAGTAAATCTGGAAATATGTGCGGCCAAATAATCATGCATTCAACCACAAACTATTTCATATATTAACTATGCTGAAATAACAAAGTACTACAAACTTGTCGGTTACAAAATGGTCGGTCCAGACTTGTCCGTCCAAACTCGTCGTTCTACAGAGCTTCAGCTCGTCGATTAAATCACATGCACAGAAGCTTGAGCTTCGACTTCTCTTTCTCACCCTGAGTTCCTCTAGTGTCTATCTTCTGTAAACTGATTTACAATTTGCTTCTTCTATTTATAGGCAATTTGAAAATTGCTACAGCATGGACCGACTGACTTGCCATTAAAGACTGTAATAACTATCTATCTGACAACTTAGCTTCTGAAATAAATTCGACTGGACTATGTTGCCTACTCGTGGACTTTTCCTCCTTGTCAGTACTGACAGACAAGATCTTGACTCGTACAAACTCTGACAGAGTCGGCTGGAAGTCAAGTACAGATCTGCGAGTAATTACATTTTTCCAACAAACTTGGCGACGAGCTTTCATTTGGAGCATTTAGAACTCATATTTGATGACACCCTAACCCCTGATGTCCAGAACTTGGCGGTGAGCTTTCATTTGGAGCATTTGGATCTCCCAAAGTTGTCGAAAGTTTGGGGGTTTTAGTCCACAGCTGGATATTGCAATTTACACGGACCTGCAGGGTTCAAACTGCGGTATGAACCTAGTGTAGGTGTTGGGTAAATTCACTGCCTTTGAACTTGGAGGGGGCTCACAAGAGGCTGGTCGTGTTCACGATGGGTAGGTGTCTATTGGGAAAAAATATTCCGGGGATTTGAAACAGGGTCCTCAACGTCACTTGAACGCTCGAGCGGAGCCAGACCTGAGGTTTGTTTTCCAGTTTGACGGCAAGCCCGAGTACAGCCCTCGGGTATTGCAGATTCAAGGCAATATTCAACATCCCATTTTCAACTACAAGTTTAGCCATGACAGTAACTCTAGATCACAATTAGTGTTTTGATTCACAGCTTCACCTTCTTTATTCATCCATTCATTTATATATAAAATAAACCCTAAGAAACTGCACTTCAGTCTAAACTTGTAGTTAGTTTCATCCCTTTGAAACTCGTGACATGCTTGTTTCGAGATTTTTTTAGCCAGTATGGTTGTTGTGTCTCTCATATTCCAATTGGTCACTTTTCACCATACTGCACATGAACAAATCTACTGATATCTATTTGTCCTTTAACACCACCATTTTTCAAACAAGCATTCTTATCTATTGATATCTATTTGACCTTTAACATCGCCATTTTCAGGCAAGCAATGCTGTATGAAAATTGTATTTTAATGGTGAAAGTGGTACATGCAAAACAAAAAATGCAGCATAAGGAGGTGAAACGGGAGTAGGGGATAAAATCCCATACTTGAGTCATTTGAAAATGAAATGACAATCATTTGAAGATTCTAGGAAATGACAATTTTAGTAGATTTGTAAGTTGTAGAAGTATAAAGTTCAAACATTTTCAGTACTGGGAATTTGAAAGTTTGTCAAGTTTTATATATAGAGGCAAGTACCTGATATAATTTAGAAAACATGGAGTTGAACATATTGTTCCATGTTGCAAACATGGAGATGAACATATTGTTCTGGGTCGCAAGAGGAATTATGGGCATAGACCACAACAATGGAACGTAACAGTAAATGCAACTTTAGTTCCATAACGATTCCACCAAGAGCGAGTGACTAGTACCACGAAGACAGTCGTAGAGTTCCATAATTACGAGTCCACCAAGAGCGACTGTTACCACGAATCCAGTGGTGGAAGCAACACATCTTAAGTATGGCATAGATCCATGAAGACCATAACACAGGTGGTGGATTTGGAAAAGAGCGGTGCTTTGGACGCATAAACAGTTAAGGGCAGTGCATTGGACGCATAGACAATTGAGGGCAGTGCGTTGGACGCATAGATAGTCGAGGGCGATGCGTTGGACGCATAGAAATTTTCTCTTTGTTAATTGACTAAAAACTACAACGATGTTACTAGATATTCCCTATTGCCCACGGGTCGTCTCTATTAAACCTGCTGGGCCTCCTTCTCCTCCCTCTTACTTCTCTTTAACCAGGGCTGTCGAAGGCCAATTGCTTGCTCGGGTTGTTCGGCCTCCAGAATCATGGGAACAAAGCCATCGCCCTTTCTTTCTTTTGCCTCCCGTCCTGACTCTCTCTCTCCAAAGCGTACCCGTACTGGATCCCGTCCTGATACACCCATGCGGCATATATAAAGCTAACCGTGATTCACGCACTCGTTTGTTTTCTCGCTCACGCACTCGTTGTATTCAACTCGTAGTCTACTTTCTAGTAACACTTGGTATCTTTTTATTGATATTCTAGAAGATCAAAAGTCTCTCTGTTCTGATCAGTACTGAGAAAAAATTAACATAGCTAAGATAAGAACGAACTCGCATGAGCTTCATAGTGAAACTGGTCGTTGGACAGTCCCTAAAACACCATGGGTAGAAAGGACATGCCACCTTTGTGAGAGTAAGAACATTGAAGATGAAAATCACTTCCTCTTAGAGTGCCCTGCGTACAGATCCCAGTTTCATTATCTTTGTTGCAATACCGACTTTCTTAGCCTTTTAGCCTGTCAAAATTATAGTAAGCTCGGAACGCTTCTTTCCAAGCTCTTTGAGCATAGAAATATAACTTTAAAACAAACTAATTAATTCTTTTTTTAGGTCCGATAGACCAAAGTTTGGTCTCAGAGGACGTTAACCATCATCATCATCATCAAATGAACGTGTTTGTTGATGTAATTTTGGATATATTAATGTTCTTGAGTTGAGTGACAAGTTATGTAAAAAAGAAGTTGAACGAAAAAGCCCTTTGCTTCTTAAATTATTGTTGCATGGTTTCACTGGATTTTAATTCCTCGAGTGCCACTTCCTATTTTTTCCTTGACATATGTGGTTCAATTGTCCCAAATCATGTCATTTTAATACTCGTCGTATGCATCCCATTATTCCATAATATTAGTTTATGCCCAATGCAAATCTTGGTAAAGTACTAATTCCTCAATTATGATTTATAAATTGGCCTGCAAGCGCTAATGCTAATGAAAAATGCATATACCAAAGAGTGAGTCCTACGAAATAATATAATTTCTAAATTACAAAATTAAATTTAACAAACAAAAATAATAAGAAGATTTAAACTTTTCTAACTCATATCTTATAAAGGATATGGACCTGCATATCTCCACTCTAATATGTTTCACTTTGAGCCACATTTGAAGATAAAGTGATTTTTTTTGAATTTTTATTTAAAATAATTTTTTATTTTTAAAAAAATTATTATATTGTCAAAAAAAATATTATTATATTTTCACAAAAAATCCATAATTCAAATTAACTGTAAACTTTTATTTAAAATAATTATTAAATTCACATAAATTAAATAAATTTTAAATATTAATAAAAAATGTAAAACATCATAGACTAGCTTAAAAAAAGGCATACCAATATGCATATAAACACAACACATGGGTGCACATTAATATGTACATAACACGTGTATAGGACACAACATCATTGCTTTTAAAATATGTTTTAAAACCAATCCACAAAATCAACACTTTTATTATTTTTAATTGCTTTGACTAAAATTGATACTCAATTTGTTTTACAAGTATAAATTATGTTTTCCAAGTTGTTATTTATTCTTTATGAACTTAATAGACCTTGTCATATGATCATATTTTCTTTAAAGTTTAATTTTTAGATGCAAAGTATTTTATTTCATCAATTAATTTTAAAAAACAATATAATTATATGTCCATATTATGTTATTATGTAAAGCTATCACAATCTTAATATTTTTTTCATTTACAATATTAAAAAAACTTTTCATTCCATATATCAATATATCAATGTGTACATGTGACAACCATGAGTAAATAATAGACATCACTCATCATAACTTAAATCACAAAAAAACAATGACTTTCCCACAAGTTAAGCTACATTGCTCATAACAACTACAATTTCATCATATATATTTTAACATATTGATTTATCATACATTAAATATGTTAAAATCTAAACATGATTTTAGATATTAGAAATTTTTATAAATTTTACTATTAGAAAATGGATTGTTTTAGTTATTTTTATAATATATACTTTAATCAACTAATCACACATTACATGGAGCTTCACCATCTCATTTTTTTAATAAACTAATCACACATTACATGGAGCTTCACTATCTCATTTCCTATAATAGTATGTACTTTCAATTTGTTTAATTTATAACTATTTGTAATATACATGTTAATGTAATACTCATTATTGGTTTATTTTGAAAAACTATACACACATCAACATTAAAATAACCTATAATAATTTATAAATATTAATTGATAAATTGTATTTTCTAACTAGTTATAAATGTTAATTAAGTATATTATAAACACTTATCAATAGAGAAAACAAATTATGTTAAAAAACATTTAAATCTTAATGGTTTATTCATATTAATAATTTCAAATTTTAAATTTTTATATCATAGCAAATGTGATACATCATTTTCTTTAATAAATAATTTTTTATTTAATCAATAAAACATAAAATTATTTTTATTAAAAATAAAAGAAAATATATATATTATTAATTAACCTAATTTTCAACATATAATGGTATTCAATAACACATTTTATTATAAAATTTAACAATAAGCCAATATTCAATTTAACCATTAACAATATTTTTTTTTTATATTCCTTTATATATTTATAATCCCTTATATAAATATATATAAGTGCTTATCTTTTACCATACTTGCCTTGGATTAATATTTTTCTCACACTAATATGCATAAATTATAATAATTCACATTCACAATTATTAAAAAAAATAGAAGTCATATCCACAATTATTAAAAAAATATATAGAAGTATCAACTATGTTGGTTATAATTGTTTATTATATTTTATCAATCCATAATATCAACAATGAATTTTAAGATATCAAAAATATTATTATGTTATAATACCATACTATATATCATTTTATTTGGAAAACTTTGTAATGGTTAACCTCAACACAAATATGATCCTTAAAATTTGATAAATACAAATATGTGGAGTGAATTCGAAAGGCTATTCCAAATTAGCATGGAGTAATCTCCATGAAGTTAACGAAAAAGTTTTGAAACAGTGTGTTATGAAAATAACATCTCTTTCCCCAAAAGCAAAGACATTATCAAATATTTTTGATAACCAACATGATTATAGAATTTAACAATAAAATAGAATTAAATAATAGAAAAAACTTTGGAATAAAGTAAGATCTCACAATTATTGCATTCAAAGGAGCTAGAGGTGCTCTACTATTCACTATGGGAGAGATGTTGTCACCTAAGGTAATGTAACATTACATTACCAAAAATAAAAAGTAATTAAAAAAATTCAATTGAGCACATCAAAAAAATTATGAAAAGTAATTAAAAAAATTCAATTGAGCTCATCAGAAAAAATTATGAAAAATAATTAAAAAAATCCACGTTAGCCAATTAAAATAAAATAGTTAAAAAAATTATGTCTACATTCCTGTAGGAAATAAACCAAAATGAAGATGAAATCTTTTCTTATACCATGGATTGGATTGCGAACCTTAAATTGGTCTATATATGTGCGTTGCATTAATAACTTTAAACTACCTTTAGGTTATTTATAACAAAGCTTAAATCTCCTTAAGTTGATGGCACTTAAAGGAGTGGCCTAAACCAACCTTGACAAAGAGATAAGAATTATTCAAATATTTTGCATGCTTGTCTTTACCATTTTATATGTTATCTAGGCATAGTTTTTATATAACGAATACAACATCAACTTTGAACTTTTGGATATGTATACGCCTGTCAAAAAACTGATTTTGTTGCGTAATCTGGAATGCATAATGCTCTCCTCTGTTCATTATAATAACTAATACATGATGCTTTTCGACTTTGCAACCGCTCTCAATGATGCATCAATTAGAAATCCATTCAAATATGATGACTTACTCTCACACATCTACATTGTCAAAGGTATTAAAACATTATCTCTTAAACACACCTTTGAAAAAGTTGAAAAACAAGAACTAGTTGATAATTATCCTGCCCCCTAAATCCTTTCTCGGTAGTCTCGGTGATTTATTCTAGATCGAAAATAGACACCATGGCTGGCCTCTCCCACATCTACTCTAGGATGGCAAGTTTTGGTGGCTTTCTCTAGCCATTTCAAAGGCTCAAAAGCCTCATGAGCAGGGAAATGATAGTCGAGAGCACATTCTCACTAGCAGTGTCTATCCACCATGGCTAGTAATTGTCCTTGGAGCTTGGTGTTTTGATGTTACTGTTAACTCATGTCTGGTTTTTTATCTATATCTATGTGTAAAATCATATCAAAGCAACTCACTCTTATTATGTAATTCGCTGGGGTTTATAAGAGAAAAAATGCATTACTTGAAAAGGGGAGAGATTAGTCAAATAGATCAAAATGCCCTACTTAGTCTTACTTAAAGCCAATACTATATTTTCATTGGTGTTATTAGCTACACATAAGCAATTGGAACAACTCTCAGAGCTTGATCTTATTAACAGGCCCCATATATGTGCATATACAAAATATTTTGTGCATAGTGCTTATGTAGATGCGCATATACAGGCATTTATGTATATTTATGCATATATGGAAGTGTACATATACATAATCTTCTATATCTGCGTGCTTCCATATTAGCATGTTATAGCATGATTTTCCACGCCTGATAGATCATGCTTTGATGGCCTATCCATGTCTCTATGCAAACTCCTTTTACCCATTTTTGCTCACTACGACCCTGATGCTCCAGTGGAACCCCTTAAG